>PVJC01014500.1:0-36369 GCA_004026665.1 Murina feae
GGGTGGGGGGGTTCTTGATTAAAAATTTGGTCTATATGGAGCAACAAAAATTTTCATAGAACGCAAAAATACTATTGTAATATATATTTTTAAATTTCAACATAAGTACAATTTACAAATATAATAAATTAAAAAAATTATGTATAGTATTATTTTATTCTTTGGTATATTTCTCATTTGAGTGAATTTTTTTAGCAGATTGCTATCGTTGTTTAAAAGGTCATGAAAATTTTCACAAGAATTTGTTAAATTATATTTCACAGATAAAATGGCTTTCAAAGTCTCAACACCTAATTGTGGTTTTTCTGATGTCCACACTTTATTTACCGTAGAAAAAAATGCGTTCAGTCGCATTAGTTCCTGGTAAGGACAGTGCGTTATTATTTTAATTTTAACTTTAATCCTATATTTCTTTCTAAATAATAACAATACTAACTTGTATTATTTTTCCTCTGAATTTGCCGTAACGTAAGTCGTGTCACTTTCAAGGCCGGTGCTAGACTTTTTGCCGCCACTATAAAATATAAATAATACGAGTACTGCCTGCTAAATTCAAGAAAATTTATGTATTTATGAAATAAATTACTTACCTAAATTACTTACCTAAATTATTTGTAATGATATCACTTGTTTAACTAGCTTACTAGCACGCAGTACGATGTGTGTCGTCTGAGAGACAGTTACAAAATGTTTTCGTCATTGCCAATCTCAAAAAATGCCATTGTTCATTAAGTCCAAACAATGGTGGTCGAATTCTAAAAACTGATCAACAATGCGAACTTTGATAAGCAGTTCTTGATAATCACTTCTCAACAATTATTTGTTATTATTAAAGTTTAACATTATAAAATTAACAAAAATAATACAAAACTCCTATCCTGGCTAAATAGCCACATGGCCGCCGAAAACCGTGTATTCCCTTCCCGTTCTCCTGCCGTTCCCTAGCTTGTCGTACATTCTTTCCAAAAATTGGGACTTTTTAAAAATGCCGCGGGACGCGGGACAAATGGTTAAAAATCGGGATTGTCCTGCCAAAAGCGGGACGTCTGGTCACCTTACCTATTGGAGATCGATTCAGCAACCCAGGCATGAGCTCCTTGACGGGTATCCAACCCAGGACCCTTCAGTCTACAGGCCGATGCTTTATCCACTGAGCCAACCCAGCTAGGGCTCTAAGATTATTCTTGGTGGGTGACCTTCACTTCTAACTCCATTAGAACTATGTTAAAAAGTATAGCTGGGCTCTAACCGGTTTGGCTCACGGGATAGAGCATTGGCCTGCGGACTGAAGGGTCCCAGCTTCGATTCCGGTCAACGGCATGTACCTTGGTTGTGGGCACATCCCCAGTGGGAGGTGTGCAGGAGGCAGCTGATGGATGTTTCTCTCTCATCGATGTTTCTATTTCTCTCCCATCCTCTCTGTAAAAAAAAAAAAAAAAAAAAAAAAAAAAAAAAAAAAAAAAAAAAAAAAAAAAAAAATCAATAAAATATATTTTAAAAAAAGTATAGCTGGGGTTGCCATGTACAGGGCTTAGTACAAAAATGCTTATTTTGTAACATAAACAAAGACCAATTACTGAATGAGTGAAAGTCTGTTCCACGCCCCTCAGGTTTTTAGCAGGCATATAATCATCTTACTGTCATCATTTCTGGTTGCATCCTGTCCCTAGGCAGTGAGGGGACCATGAATCTCAAACTCACCTGGCTCAGAGGTTCAAACAGCCTCTTTATCCACCAGCTCCATTTACACAGGAGGATGGACCCGGACACTTGTGCTGTCTTCAAGTTAAAACAGTTGCCTGGGTCCAAGGCAGGGTGGGTCCAAGGTGCAGCATGGTCAGTGCACGTTGTCAGAGCCCGGAAACGGCAGACCGGCTGTTCCTCATGTTGATCTATAGGCGGTTGCTCTGATCGGTCCACCTGGCCGCTGGGTGGCTGCAAACTGGAGGCAGCGTTGTCCTGGCTGAGGGCCGTGGCCCTCTCGTGGCCTCTGGGCAGAATCTCATCGGGGCATTTTTACACTCTGGCTGGCTGCCGTCTTGTCCCTCCGGACAGGGCTCTCCACGCGGTGCAGAGACGTCTCCACGCGCGAGGACGAGGCCCTGACGTGGCGGGAGGACGTCTCTGTGCGCTGCGAGGAGGTTTCCACGTGCTGGGAGGACACCTCGAGGATGCGAGGAAGCCGCTTCCCAGAGGGGAACTGGGGGGGCCCCTCGCTGCGGCGCTGGGAGGTCTCCGCCTGCCGGGAAGACGTGTGCACCCGCCGGGAGGAGGTCTCCACGCGGTGGGACGAGGTCTCCACACGGACCGTCGATGTCTCCGTGTAGCGGGTGGTCTCCACCCGGGGCGAAGAGGTCTTCCCCCGAAGGGGTGAGGCCATTCTACGGGTGTCAAGGGGGTGGGAGGCTTCGAGACCCCGGGAGGCCCCACAGCCTAACCCCTCCTCTAGAGTCTCGCCTCGAGGTTACAGCACAAGCGAAGGGATGTTGTCACTATGGCGTGTTACGTCACCGCAAGCACAAGGGTGGACGAGAGTGCCCCAACACCATGACATGCATGCAGGCACCGGGTTCTGCCGGGCTTTTCTCTCCCTTGCCAATACTGGGCCCCGCCCCGCGGCGCCAGGGCCCCGTGGCGCTCCGTGGGTCCTGCCCCGAGCCCTCGCCTTTAGGGTGCCGCGCAGGCGCGTAAGCGGCCGAGCCCGGGCGGGCCGGGGATGGGCGGGGCCTCCCGCTCCCACGCTAGGCTGTGCCCGCCCCCGCATCCCACACTGCCCCGCGACAGGAAGGCGGGGCCGCGGCTTCCGGAACCTCCTCCTCCGGTCCCGGCAGTTGCTCTGTGGGGCTGGAGGCAGCTGAGGTTTTTTGCGTGTGATGGCGGCGGCGGTCGCTATGGAGACAGGTCAGTAGCGCAAGGAGCCGCGAGTCTTCGCGCGCAGACGGGCCGGACGCCGCCTCCAGCTCCCCGGGACGCCGTGCGGGCCTCGTCTCCGCGGGGCGACAGTTCGGACCCGGGGGCGCGAGGGCTCTTGCAGCGGCTGCAACAGCTAAGGGAGTTTGGCCTTTTCGGAGGCTGATTGGTTCGCAGGCCTTTGCCCCCCACTTGCTGGTCAGACACCGACCCCGTGGGCTTCCTGGCGTGGGCGACACTAACCGGGAGGAGTTGCATTTGTTTTCTCGCGTCTCAGATGAACGTGTCTAAGTTTGAAAGATCGCCGACACCTTGTGTATTTTTCTGCCAGGGACGCTTCCCACATCCCCACGCGCTCCCTCATCTTGCACACGTTCCGTCTCCTTTGCCGCTTGAATTCTAAACCTGCTTTTCTGATTGACTTAGCCTTCGCTTAGCTTTTGCTTAGTTTAAACCCATTAACATGGTAACGCAGCATTAATAGAGGAGAAGGCACAGTAATTACCGCGTGCCCCAGGTGGTCACCATTAAAATCTCTACATAGTGGCGCACAAGTGATAAATACCCTGCCCCCTCCCCCTCCTGTTTTCCTCGATGACTTTAAACTTTAGAGAAACAATCATTTTAATCGGGGCTTTTCTTACCCTTGTGAAGGATTGTCCTCTCTGAGAAGAACCATCGTCACCTGCCCGTCATGTAGGAATGTGTATCAACCTGAGTCGGGTTTCTTTACTGCTGTTTTCTTTCTACAAGTTCACATTACATAAAGTGACCTTTATTTTGGGTGATTTTCGTTATCTTCTGTCCTAGATGATGCTGGAAATCGACTTCGGTTTCAGTTGGAGTTGGAATTTGTGCAGTGTTTAGCCAACCCAAATTACCTTAATTGTAAGTTGTTGAGCACCTCACTGAATGAATGATTTCTGACAGATGAGTTGCAATTCATATTAGTGTCTGCTTTTATACATTCTCAATTGAGCAGAATTATTGCTATACTTATGCTGGCGTATATATAGTATATATAACTAGAGGCCCGGTGCACAAAAATGTGTGCACTCGGGGGGGGGGGTCGCTCAGCCCAGCCTGTGCCCTCTCGAAATCTGGGACCCCTTGGGGGGTGTCCACCTGCTGGCTTAGGCTCGCTGCCTGGGTGATCGGGCCTAAGCTGGCAGTCAGACATCCCTCTGGCAGTCCGGGGGATGTCCACTTGCCAGCGGGGAGCAGGCCTAAGCTGCAGTCGGACGGCCTTAGCGCTGCTGAGGAGGCAAGAGAGGCTCCTACCACCACCGCTGTACTGGCAGCCATTAGCCTGGCTTGTGGCTGAGCAGAGCTCCCCCTGTGGGAGTGCACTGACCACCAGGGGCAGCTCCTGCATTGAGCATCTGCCCCCTGGTGGCCAGTGTGTGTCATAGTGACCAATCATTCCCAGTCATTTTGCTGTTAGGGTCATTTTGCATATTACCCTTTTATTATGTAGGATCGAGCAAACTGGGTCATGTTTTATGAATTCAATGTGTGTTGGTGGTGGGGATGTTATGTATGCAAATTCTTTGTTAAAAGTCACAAAAAAGTTTAAGGGTTGGTTTGCTGTACAGATGCATTTTTTTTTTTTATGCCTTTCAGTTCTTGCCCAAAGAGGTTACTTCAAAGACAAAGCTTTTGTTAATTATCTTAAGTACTTGCTTTACTGGAAAGAACCAGAATATGCCAAGTATCTAAAGTAAGTTTAATTTTAATAGCCCTACATATGTATATACTTTATTATACTCCAAAACACTGACATTTAACAGACGTCTTATTTTACCCATCTCTCCACTTTTAGTTTCAACCACCTTACAAGGCACACTTATCTCTAACTTGGATTATTGCAGTGATCTGCTCACTGGTTATCTTTGCTTCCACGCTTACCTTTTCTCTCCACCCCACCCTTTCAATCCCAGCCAAAGCAAAACAATTATTTACGCAGAAGCCGAATTGACCTCTTAAACATGTAAGTCACAACATGTTACTTTCTCACTTAGAATATTTCAATGGCTTCCCAATGCATCCAGAATAAAATTCAGTCTCTTGAGCTGAAGTTCTATATGATCTGACTCTGTCTTATCTGACCTTATCTTGTACTACTCTCCCCATCTCACTGGTTTTCTGACCCCAAGGAACCCACATTCTATAAATGCCAGGGACATAGCTATAGGCTAAAAATGTAAGAATGTAGAAAGGGGTACTTATAAGGACGGTTTTCTGGAGGAGTTAACCTTACCAGAGTCTTAATAGCTACTGGTTTTTTAGGGCCTCCTATGTGCTGTACTGTGCCCGTTTTACTGCTAAAAAGTAAACTTTGAATTCACACCTCTTTGTCTTAACTAGGCAGTCAAAAAGCAATAATGAAACTTTTTTTTTTTTTAAACAAAGTCTGAGAGGAAAATGTTTCAAACTTGCACTTTTTATCCAAGTTACTTTTCTGGTCTATGTCTAATTCAGTGGTTCCCAACCTTTTTTTGGCCACGCCCCACCTAAGCATCTCTAAACCCTAATGCTGCCCGCCCCCTCCCCACATAAAATTCTTACTATTCAAAAAGTGAATTCTTATGGAGGAAGCCTAAAGCCCATTAAGTCTAGGTAAGATTCCAAAGAACATAGCGTCCATGAAAGAGAAAAATAAAAAACAGAAGGACATTGAATACCAAGGAAGAAATCACTAAGAAATGGTTTAAAAGTAAGAATGTGAAGTGATATGAAAAAATAGCAAGTAAAGTTTCAAAACATAATAGAGAACTGAAATGCATAAATGTCACAATATATATTTATATACTGTATGTGAGGCTCCTAGAACCATGAGAAATGCAGAAAAAAAAAATCACTGTTAATAACTTCATTCCTGACTTGTTCCCCTTTCTCAAAGAGGCACGTGCCTCGTGTTGGGAACCACTGGTCTGATAGTTGGTTCATGAAGTTGCCTGCAGGAATCTCTGTACCCTTCCTGGCTCTTTTATAAACAACCGCTTACTCATTTAATAATTCATAGAAAATACTTTTTTATTAGGTCTGAACATGTATGTATGTAGATTACTCAGTGATGGACGCTGAATTAGACACCACAAGTTAAATTTCACCCACCACATTGCTGTGATGGTCTAAACCAGGGGTCCTCAAACTTTTTAAACGGGGCCAGTTCCCTGTCCCTCAAACCGTTGGAGGGCCCGACTATAGTTTAAAAAAAAAACTATGAACCAATTCCTAGCACTGCACATATTTTAAGCAGGACAGGCAGCGGCGGCAAAAACACCCGGCATGTGGCCCGCGGGCTGTAGTTTGAGGATGCCTGGTCTAAACTATGGCTCGAGGTTCCCCGTGGGCACTGCAGGAGTATACTGTTTCCCAAACGTGGCATTTCCACCACGTGTCCAGTTTTGGCTCTGTGTACTCCTTATATATGATTTACTTTTTAAAAAAATATATATTTTTATTTATTTCAGAGAAGAAGGGAGAGGGAGAGATAGAAACATCAATGATGAGAGAGAATCCTGCACAACCCCTACTGGGGATTGAGCCCGCAACCCCGTTATGTGCCCTTGACCAGAATTCAACACGGGACCCTTCAGTCCACAGGCTGATGCTCTATCCACTGAGCCAAAACTGGCTAGGGCTGATTTAATGTTTTTTAATTTACTCATTTAAACTTTATCTCTTCTATTTGAAATAATTTTACTTACAAAACAGCTTGGAAAAATAGTAAAGAGCATCCCTATATCTTCTTCTCCCACATATTCTAAATTAAAAATCATAGGTAATCACAGTGCAATGATCAGAATTAGAACATTAACAATATACGATCTAACCTCTAATCTAGACTTCAGGTTTCACAGGCTGTCCTACTAATGTCCTAGGTCTGGTACAGTCCCAGTGGAGGCTCATATGTTGAATCTGTCATGTCTTAGTCTCCTTCGATCTGAGTTCGTCGGTCTTTTTTTTCCTCCAAGACTGTGACACGGAAGTCAACTTACCCGCCACTGATGATGTGAATTTTGATCACTCAGTTGAGGTGGCAGCTGCCAGTCTTCTCCATATCAAGTTACTGTTTTTTCTTTTTAATAAGTATGTTGTGAGGAAATACTTTGAAACTATGTTTCATACTTTTACCCACTAATTTTAGTATCTATTGAAGATACTTGCCTCAAAGAATTTTTACTGTGGTGATTTTCTAATTTTAATTCCATCCTTTCTACATCTACTAATTGGAATTCAGTTGTAAGGAACATTCCCTTGTTCCCAATTCATTCATTCATTTTTAAAAGTTATATCAGTATGGACTCTTGCAATCTTGTGGATTATTTTTATGTATGTCCTTGCTCTAGTGATTCGAGCGAGGAGCCCCTTCAAATGGCCTCGAGTATTTCTGACATAATTTTTGAGCATTTTTCTTTGGCACTAAACACTATCCCAGGCTCATCTTGTAGTTTCCTTGCCTTAGCCCTGGAATCAGCCATTTCTCCAAGGAACTCTGGAAAATGCTATTTAAAACCCACGAGCTGGGCAGTGACGTGTCCTTGTTCCTATGCCTTCTCAGCACACAAACTAAGGACACACATCTGTGTCTGGGTCTATGTTTCTGTCTAAAAAGTCATGAGTTCATAACTGCTGTTTTCAATTCCTGCTCAGAGATAGGGCTCATTCTTGCCTTCTCCCTTTCCTCATGTTTCTTTTTATGATAGCCAGAAATTTGACTCTTTATCCACAGTAATTTTACTTATGTCTTTGCTCAGTCTTAGAATATGTATAATTTCAGAATTCCATATCCACATGGAAAACTAGAGTTTATTATTTGTGCATAGTTCTTTCTGAAATTGACTTTTTATCATTATTGATGGAAAACCAATAGTTATGAATTAAACACATAATTACTACAAATTAAAAGTGTTCCTAATCCTCACTTTGGAAACCACCAGAGTAGATTAACTTGATTTGCCCCCAAATGTTGACTCTGCTTATCAGTTATTGTGTGGTCTTGGGCAAGTTACTTAATCTTTCTGATCTTAAGTTTTCTCATTTTTGAAAATTTTGCTTAATTCTGACTTTTGATCACTAGTTTATTCGCCTGAGCAGGAAAAAAAAGAACTATGCTACCAAAGTGTTCTAAGTTAATGTTCCAGAAATTGTAGCTGCAAGATCATTTCATGAGTAACTGAATTAGAGCTTGGAGTTATTGACTTAAACTATGCCAATCATTAATTGATAAACTTAAACCCAGGTACCCTCAGTGTTTACACATGTTAGAACTACTCCAGTACGAACACTTCCGCAAGGAGCTGGTGAACGCTCAGTGTGCGAAGTTTATTGACGAGCAGCAAATTCTGCACTGGCAGCACTATTCCCGGAAGCGGATGCGCCTTCAGCAAGCCCTGGCAGAGCAGCAACAGCAAAATAACACCTCAGGAAAGTGAAAAGCTGGATCCAGACCACACTCCTAAGACTGTAGATGTTGCTTCTGTGCAGAGAAGACCAAAAAAAAAAAGACTCATCTTACCTACTTTCTTGTGCTAGCACTTAGTACCTTTAATGTGCTTTTTAATCCAACTAACTTTTCATGGTCAGTAGATTATTTCTGTTAAGCCGAAACTGTTATTTTATTTTCCTCTGGATTTGTAAATTTTTATTAGTATTTAACACACTCATCTAAGGACAGAAACATTTAAGGAGGCCGTGAGGCTGGGACAGGGGGAAGGCCACCAAACATCCTGAACTCAGTCAGGCTCTGTTCTTGATATACAGTGCGGCTGGGCAAGTCCCATCTCCTTGAACCTTACTGTCCCTCAGATTAGCTGCCCCACCCTTCTTATCTACATAGTAGAGTCACTGACTATTCCTTACCCACGTACGTAAGGAGTAGAGTCAATGAGCTCTTTAAATCCCAGAGCATGAGCGGCACAAGGTTTTTTACATTCTGCAGGAGAAGAGGCATACCTGTATCACTACTTGCTTTGCAAAGAACTTTAATGGAAGAATCATTGCTGTGTTGCTGACCTAGTGATGGCAGGGAGAGTGATAGTTAATTAATTGGTCTCTTGACCTTAGACTAGAACAAAGATGAGGAGTGGTAAATATTTGTGCTCATATGGTAAAGCTAACATTTGTTAGCAGACACCACAAACCAGGCACTGTGTTAGTGCTTAGCTGCATTTTCATGTCATTCTTAGAACAATCTTTGTTCAAATGGAGGAGACAAAGGCTTAGATTAAGTAACTTGCCTATGGTTACGCTGCTATTAGGTGGTAATCAGAGTGTGACTGACTCACAGGTGGAATCCTTCCTAGCGCTAGGCTGGATAGGCTCTAGCCTCTGCTACCTGCCTCATCCCAAGCAGTGAAGTACATTCAGACAGTGTGAAACACAGCTGCCTGTATGAAGTGGGGGCTGGATTAGATGTGCTGTGGTTAGCTTAAGTTCTGCATTGTAAAGCCAAAAAAGGTGTGTTAGGAATGACAGTTTGTAAATTCATGGAATTTAAATTAAAAGATCCTAAAATTAATTCAGAGATTTGGAAGCAAATTCACTGTTAGGGGCTTTCAGATACTCCTATTATCTCCAATAACACATTCCTTTGTGCTATTACTACCACTCCTGAAGACTTACTTTACTGTATCTTAAAGATATCCATATATTACAAACAGGGTTCAAGAGCGTTTTCATAGCACTCCAATGTTTAGACATACCATTTTTTAAAATCATCATTTATTTATGCCTGACATGAATTCAAAGCAAGCATGCAATTTCTGTTACACTAGAATAAATCAGGAAATCAAGACACTGTTGTCATAATCAAATCTTAATCTTCAGAGAACATCATCTCCACAAGGTTGGCCTGAAGACATTCCGATTCTACCAGTTTTTGAGGCTGTAAGAGAAGAAGAGTCCAATCATAACCCACAGCTATAAAACTGTTACTAGACGGGGACAGAGTTGTTCAGCCTTGAGTGACACAAGTATTTAAACGGAAAGTACGCCATTCAGAAATTATTAACTAGTTGTAACAAGTTTTATGAAACACTTAAGATATTTGTCAAAGTTCAGTCATTAAAATACTTGGCTCAAAACTTAGGCTAAAACAGGAGACAGCAAGTCCAGTGCTGTCCCCTTGCCTTCAATTCTTTAATTTAGAATCCCAGGGCTATGACTACAAGTTCCTTTTCAACCAGAATTATGGGTTAACTGACAAGCAGCCATTGATGCCAGTGTTTAAGAAACCATGTGTAACTCAACTTTCTTGAGCAGAATTTTAAATTAGTAACTTCTGAAAAGCATGGAAAAGATGGAATACTTAGATATTTCCATTACTAATAGTTTGCTGGGGTTGTCCACAGGGGATGGACAAATGCACTCTGAACAGCACTGTGATGTTTGGATGAAATGTCAAGACCTTTCCATATTTGAATCCAGAACGAGTTAAAGGAGTTGTGACAGGGTGAACCGTAGCCCCAACCTGGTTGAAGAAAGATACTCACTGTTCCATATTTAAGGAGTGTAGGCACTGCAGTTATTTTCAAGTTTGTTCTGAAGTCATTATTTGGATCTTTCCAACTATTTTGAAAAGAAAAAAGTGATCATGAAAAACATTTTACTATGTTTCTTATATTTTGTTCGATATTTGATATATTCCTACACTTAGCTTTTTAGTAATCATTTTTTTGTAAACATATGAAAAACCTTAAGGACTGTGATTTACCTATTCCCTTGTGTAAGTTTCATTTAAAGTGTGATTAAGATATGTATGTAAAGACAATTAAGTTCTGAACTAACACCAGACTAAATTTATTAAATTATCCTTCTAATACAAGTGGCTGAACATGCAAAATTTTGATTTGTATTTATATCTTCTAGTTGCTTGACTCATCCGACTGTACCTTAGACAATGAACCTGAGTCGGGACCTTCCCACCTGTTTGTAAGAGTGCAGGTAATAGAGTATATATTGCCACTTACTAAGGTTTTTCTCCTACTTGACAGTAGATGAACACACATTCTCCACAAATATGCTTCAGCCCCTCTCGCACGACTGGTTCAGCTTAAAAAAAGTAAAGTTGATATAAAATAATCACATCAGCTCTACAACCAGGCCCTGATAAACAGCATTCCTCCCACTCCCCTCCTGTTGCTAAGAACTCAGACCTAAGCTGCAGTTCACTGAGGCGGCTAACAGAAGGTGTTCTCTGATATGAAAGCCACTTTAAAGGTAACTACGTCGCAGTCCCGGCACCCAGAAGAATGAAAGGCATATTTGCAGATCTATGCAAAGGACATCAACTCACGTCCTCACTAAGACGCTAATCATAGGAAGTGAAAAACTGGCACTCTTGGGGCGGGGGGTGCACTTAACAGGAGAGAAGGGAACAAGGTGGAACAAGAAGGCAAAATGCCAGCTTAGAAAGCCCTGCGGATCTCCAGGAGTAAGACTCCCTCTGCCATGAACTCCGCTCTCAGGCCAGAACCTTGGCCTTGGCTTCCTGCCACTTCCTTTGGGCTGCAGCCCCGAACCCCGAGCTCACCCTGCACGCAGTCGGGGCACCAGCTTTTCCCTTCGGCATCCTTAGAACCGGTAAAGTAGGCGAAAATGGTCTTGCCTTTGTGCTGCTCCACAGCCCGGCTAAAGTCCTCGAAGCCGGACACACACACCTCCTTGTAAAGGGCCATGGGGAATGCGCACTCGGACCAAGGCTAGCCGGGGAAGGTTTCGTGCGGTACTGCCCAGAGGCGGGGCCCACGTGGGGCGGGGCGAACCTGCTTCCGGGTGGACGGAGCACCAGGTGCCTGCAGGAGCCTAGAAGGCTTGGGGAAGTGGGCAGGGGGGGCTACGGGGGCCTCTGAGGGCCATAACTCATCCGTACCGCCTTTCTGCTCTCGCTTCTCCGACCTTCCCGTTCTGGGTCCATTCCGAAACCCAGGCTTCTTTCCTAACCTGGTCTCGGCCCCAGCCCCATATACAATGGCTGCAAAACCTGCCGCCGCGCAGCCCTGGGACCCTTAGGTGGCTCTCGAACCCTAACGGCTCCCAAGCCGCCCTGCGCCTGTTGCTATGGCGACCGGGCGAGCGGCCGGAAACCAGGCCTAATTGAGGTCCTCCCGCCTGTTTCCCAGTAGCCGCGCCTCGCTGCCTCAGGCCGGGTGGGCACTTACGGTGTTGGGGGCCCTGGGGAGCTGCGTTAGGAGTCATGGGCCTGGGGGAGAGGAGAGCTTGGCCCGGGGAAGATACTGCTGCTCGTCGCCCCTTTTAACTCTTTTCCTGCCTAGGCTTTGGGGTGGGGCCAGGACTGAAGCGGGGGCGAGCGGGGGCGCGGGCGTAGGGGGCTGGGAGGAAGCCAGGCTGCGAGGTCGGAGCTGGTGTGAGTGCGAGTGTGGAGCAGCCGGGGCCTCGGCCGGGCTGCTCGGGGGCGAGCCGGCACCGAGATGCCGGGCCGCTGTGTGGGGCCCCGCAGGTCCGGGCGCGGAGCCCGGCGGCCTGGGGGCAAGAAATGGATGGGGACGCCCCGAGGCCGGGGAGGGAGGCGCCGGGCGAGGTCCTCGGCGCGGGGGACGCGCTGTGCGGGTGCAGAGGAGCCGCGGGGGGGAAGGCGAGCGGCGCCGACAGCCGAGGGCCGTGGGGCGAACGAGGCTCCGGGGACGCCGGGCACCGCGGGCCCCATCGAGGCTGCGAAGGCCCCCGGGGCTGTGCTGGTGAACGGGGCGGCGGGGGCGCCCCAGCTGGTGGGGCCCGCGGGCTCGGTGTGGGTGACGGGCGCCGGCGACGAGGAGCAGGCCGTGCCCAGGAGCCCGCGGGGCGGCGAGCGCAAAGGCCGCCCGGGCTCCGCGGGGCACGAGAGCATCCTGGAGCTGTGGCTGCGGGTGCAGGCCATGAGGGCGGCCTCCGGGGCGGGCGGAGGGAGCCGCGTGGAGCTCCTCCCCGTCCCCGCAGGAGGAGGGCCCGCGGAGAGGGGTGTGCCGGGCCGAGCTTCGTGGGTAGAGACCAGCCGCCGAGGTCTCACGGGGCCGTGGGTGGAAGGGCAGGGCAGGGCCGCGCCCCCGGCCTCGGGAGGACCCGCGGCTGCTGGCCTCGGGGCGGGCGGTGAGCGGCCTCCTGAGAGTGTGCCCGGGGCTGTGGCCGCAGGTTCTGGGACGGCCCCGCACCTGCTGGGGAGGGGGCAGGCCGCGGGGCTGCCCGGGACTGTGGAGGGGGTAGGCCACGAGGTTGCCCCGGGCCCGTGGGGCAGAGGGCCGCCCGTGGGGGTGCCCAGCGCTGTGCAGGGAGCCGCAGGCTGTGGGGGGAGAGGGCAGCCGGTGCAGGTGCGCGCGGCCCTGGTGCCGGAGGCGGCCGATGGGGACGCCTTGTGGGGAAGGGGCCAGGCTGCCGAGGTCCCCGGGGCTGCAGAGCAGACGCCCGCTGTGGGTGTCCCAGGCGCGTGGCGGAGGAGGCGAGCCCTGGAGGAGGTGGGCCCCGGGGGCATCCCTGACCTGGGGGCCTCCGGGCAGCCTGTGGGGGTGCCCTGTGCTGCGGAAGAGGAAGCTCGGTGGGGCGGCGACCCCGGGTTCAGGGACCGGGGACAGGCCCTGTGGGCAGAGACAGGCTCTGCAGGTGACCCGGGGCCCTGGGAAGCGGCGCAGACCGCGGAGGGGCCTGGCCCTGAGGAGCAGGAAGCAGGCCCCCGGGGTGCCCCCGGCCTCTGGCGCGTGGGACAGGCCATGGGAGCCCCTAGGGCTTGGGGGACGGAGGCAGGCTGTGGGAGCGTGCCAGGTCTGTGGGGACCAGCCCCGGCTGTGGGTGTGTCCCACGCTGTGGGGATGCCAGGAGCCATAGGGGAGCAGACGCGTGCTGGTGGCACCCCAGGCCTGTGGGCCAGGCAGCAGGCCCTGGGGGCACCTCTGGCTGAGACAGTGCCGGGGGTGGTTGGGGAGGATGCGTGCTGTGAGCATGTCCCGCGTCTGTGGGAGAGGAGGCAGGCGGTGGGGGAGCAGGAGGCTCTGGTGCCCACAGCTTTAGGGGTCCCTGGGTCCGTGGACCCAGAGGCTGGCTACAGGGATGTTGCATGTCTGTGCAGGAGGAGGCAGGCCGTGTGCGTGCCCGAGACGGAGGGGATGCCCGAGGCATCAGGCATGCCCAAGCGCAGCTGTGCCCCCGCAGGGGTCTCCGCAGCCGTGGGTGCGCCTGGCTCTGGGGGGGTGCCCGCCGCCGTGTGGGTGTCGGGCCCTGCATGTCCAGAAGTCAGCTCTAGGGGGGTCTTGGACCTGTGGGAAAGCGTTCCCACTACCCCAATGCCCCTGGCTTGTGGGGACCTGGCTTCTGGGGTCCCCGTGGCTTCTGGGGAACTGTTGGCTGTGAGAGAGAGTGCGGGGTCTGTGGCTTTCCCAAGGTTGTGGGGAAGGAGACCGGTACCCGGGCTTCCGCTGACTGACAAGGTTGCTGTAGCTCCTGAGCTTCCTGGGCTTGTCGGGGAGGAGACTGGCTCAGGGGGTGTCCCCAGGTCTTGGGGAAGGAGGCAGAGTGCCAGGGTTCCTGTGGCTGTGGAGGTGCCCACTGCTCCCGGGGGGCCTTGTCCTCTGGGTGTGGAGACGGGCCCTGGGGGCTTCTCACACTTGCCAGGGTGGAGGCAGACTGCGGGGGTACCTGTGTCTGTGGGGTTGCCTGGGCCTGAAGAGGAGGAGACGCTCTCTGGGGGTCTCTTGGGCTCATCGGGAAGAAGACAGACTGCTGAGATGCCTGTGGCTGCTAGAGTCGCCTTGGCTGTGGGAGTGCCCACAGCTGCTGGCACTCCTGGGCTGGTGGTGGGTGACACTAGCGCTGGGGATGTCACTGGTGCATGGGGAAGGAGATTGGCAACGGAGAGGCCCACTGCTGCCTGGGCTTCGGGACCTGTGGGCAGGGAGACTGGCTCTGAAGGTGTGCCAGGCCTGTGGAGGAGACCCATGATAGTAGTCCCCGAGGCCGTGAGGGTCCCTCTGGCTTTGGGGGTGCTTGCAGGTGTAGGAGTTCCCATGGCGGGGCACGTGCCTGCTGCGGTGTGGGTGTCTGGGTCTACAGGAGAAGAGACCACTGCTGCTGGCTCAGGCCTCACCGTGGTGACAAGACAGTCTGCAAGGGGACCTGGGGCTTCCGGGGAGGAGACAGGTGGAAGTATCCTGGGGCTGGCAGGGAGGAGCCAGGCAGCGGGGGTGTCTGACACCCATGGGCGAGGGACCAGGTCCTGGAGCTGCCCAGCGTCTGTGGGGGAAGAAGCAGGAGTGTCAGGGGCAGGAACGACTGGGGGGGTAAATGAAGCTGTGGCAGTGCCCTCAGTTTCAAGGGAGGAAGTGGGCGTTGGCGGTTTCAGAGATCATCCACAGCAGAGAGGGAGCAGACAGACTGGAGGAGTGTCTGGAATGAGAGTGAGGGGGGTCAGTTTGGGAGAAAATTGTGTGGGGGAGGACAGAGTGAGGGGGGCATTCCTGTAGTAAGAGTAGGGAACAAGTTGAGGGGTCCCGGGACTCAGAACAGTGTGGGGGAGATTTGTCCTGGGTTGTGGATGAAGGTACAGGACGTAGATGGTCTCAGGATGGTGGGGGCGGGGGTATAGGGGAACGTTGTGTGGAGAAGCCCCATGGAATGTGGGGTAACGAATTGGGAGGTTTCCTGGAGCAATTGGGAAGGGACAGATTGCAAGGAGAAAGGTGTCCCAGGACTTTGTACAGGGGAACAGTTTGGGGGTGGGTGTCTCCAGGGTGTGTGTGTGTGTGTGTGTGTGTGTGTGTGTGTGATCACTCGATATGTCCAGGAACTGTGGGCATCACCTCGTTTTTCTCCTCGTGGAGAAAGGATCATTAGCCTGTGCACCCCAGGGGAAGGTGTTGACCCCATAAAAGTTGCAGTCACCCTGGCCCTCAGTTCTGCAGACTCCATTGTGCGGCTCCAGCCCTGAACTGTGGTGATACCAAGCCAGCTGGGATTGCCTCGCCCATGTCCCTTCTTCCATCTTTGTTTTTTATCTTGTCTCTACAGCCTTAGAAATAAGGAGTCTTGGACAGCTGCCTTTATTTCCTTCAAATGTATTTGTCTTTAAGCAAATCCAGTCTACAGATGTTGGGTTTATTCAGAAGCTTAAATTAGGGATTTTTTTTAAAAAAAAAACAACCTTCATTTCCCAGTTGATTTACTATAGGATTCTCTGAGAGAACAAATTCTCCATTTAACACGAGTCAGTTCATAGAAAACCAGCTAATTCAACAAATGAGTTAAATTGTCTACTATGCTCAAAGCACTGTATTGTGGGAAATATCAGAGAAGAGCAAGACAAGGCCCTTACCCTCAAGGAACCTTGTCTCGCTGGGAAGATGAGACATATACCTGTGAAATAGGTAAATAACATGAGACAAGTGTGTAATGAGCACGGGACGAGTGCAGGGATGATGGCGTGTCTATAAGGAGGCCTTCAGAATAGGGAGAGGCAATGACGATGAGTAGAGCCCATGACATCCTAACACTTTTGCATCTTTTATCTCCACTGTGTGTGTATAGAGGGGGGAGGTGGGAAAATGGAAGATGTGGAGAGGTCATTCAGTGGTTAATGGCAGATCCTGGCAGAAATCTAGATATTCTGACCCTGAGGTTTACTTAGAGTCGTTCAGCTGTGTCCTTTTGAGCCACCTCACGGAGCAGGCGGGACTACTTTCTGATTCATGGTTGGGATTTATTAATATAGAACATGTGTCCATAAAATGCCCCGCTGGAAAGTGCTTGTTGACCATAGTGGAGCTCGGTAGTAGAGACCCTTGAGATTTGAAATTTGGAATGAAAAGGGCTCAAGGGATTGTCATTGAAATGGTGTGTCTCCCTATTCTCCTGGAAAGTCTAATTGCAACGCTTTTGTAAATGGAAGAAGCTATCCTACACCTACCATATGTCATTCGCTCTCTGCTATGAGGTTGCTGTGGCTGCTAGAACATGGTTATAAGAGCATGCTGTTGTGTTTCACTTATTCTTTCCCTTTGAAGACTCCACGTCTGAAAGTAGCTTTCTTTTATTTTAGGCAATGGTTTGGGGAAGAACTGCTGGCTGATGAGTAGGCTTTCACTATTGTTCTGCACTGTCTGACAGGATGGGGCCAGGCAGACCAGCTTCCGCTTGTATTAATCATGCGTCTAGTGTCCAACTAGATGGGAGGAGTGACCCCTGGAGACTTCAGACCCAGGTAGTTGTGACTTTCTCCCCCCTTCGTATTTTTGTTATGAAACATTTCAAGCATAAAAGCTGAAAGAAAAGGGCAAGAACACCTCTTAATCCTTCCAGCTTCAACAGTTGTAACCATTTGTCCTGCCTGTTTTTCTGTCTCACCATCTCTAAAATTGTTGCAGAACCACTTCAGAATAAGTTGCAGTTATGACATTTTGCTTCTAAATATTTTAGAATACTGATCCTAAAAAATAAACTCTTCTGCTTAACCACGATACCATTATCAAGCCTAAGAAATTGACAAAAAAATTTCCTAAAATAACCTAATAATCAGTCTTTATTGAACTTCACCCGGTTGTACCCAAAATGTTTTTATTTCCAATGTTGTGTTACAGAAATTTTCAAATGTACAGCAAAGTTGCATTTCACAGTGAACATCAAGATTCCATTACTATTTCACTGTACTTTTCAATTGCATATCTTTCCTTCGGCCCATCATCCATTCATTAACCCAACTTATTTTTTGACATGTCAAAGTAAATTTCATACACCAGTACCCTAACTAATTCATCATGCATATCATATACCTACTACTACAATGCATTGCATTCCTTAGCATATTTTCTTTTCATGTAAATTTTACATCTGAAATGAATAAGTTCATTCACAGTTGCTGAGTTTTGACAGATGTGTACACCAGTGTGACCTGTGCCTTTTTCAAGATACAGATCATGTCCACTACCCAGAAGGTTCTCTTGTGCCCCATCCTAGTCAGTCCCGCCCTTCCCTCCAGAGGAAACCACTCCTCAGATCTTTCTCCAGCACAGCTAGTTTGGTCCGTTTTAGAACTTCATATAAAGGGATCCTGTGCTATGCACTCCTTTGCGGAAGAATTTTCTTCACTGGGTGCAACATATTGAAGATGCATCTGTGCATTGCGTGTGTCAGTTCCTTTTTGATGCTGAGTTTTCCAGAGCAGGAGTGAGCCCATTCGTTTATCCCTTCTGCAGCTGGTGGACACGTGGGCTGCTCCTCGTTCGGGTTATTACAAATGAAGGTGCTATGAACATTCTTGTACAAATTTCTTTGTAAACATGTTTTTATTCCTCTTGGGTGAGTACCTGGGAGTGAAATCGCTTGGCCGTAGGGTAGGTGTATATTTATTTTTATAACAAACCAACAGACCTTTTCCAAAGTAGTTTTATCATTTCACATTCCTACTAACAATGAATAAGAGCCCTTCAGTTCCTCCACATCTTTACCAACAGTTGGTATTATTTTTTTAAATTATAGCCAATCTGGTGGGTATGTAGAAATACCTCATTGTGGTTTACAAAGAAAAAAAATACATATTTATATGTTATATGCTAATGCTCACCTGAGGATATTTTCCCGTTGATTTTTAGAAGAGTGGAGGGAGGAGGAGAGACGGAAACATCCGTGTGAGAGAGACCCAGCGACGGGTCGCCTTCCACATGTGCCCCTTCTAGGGCCAGGGATCGAGCCTGCAACCAGTGGACGTGCCCTTGATCAGAACCCAAGACCCTTCAGTCTGTGGGCCAGTGCTCTCTCCTCTGAGCCAAACTGGCTAGGGCAAGAAAAACATTTTTAATTTTGACATAATTTCAGACTTACATAAGAGGTGTAAGAATAGTACACAGAATTCCTGAGTACTCTTCTCCCAGATTCCCGAAATATTAACATTTTGTCACATTTTCCCTCTCTCTCTCTTCTTCCTTGTCTTTTTCTCCTACCCCCACATTAGATCTAAACTGCGTAAGAGTTAAGTTTCAGACATGATGCCATTTTACTAAGTAATTACATGTGCATTTTCTAAAAACAAGACCTTTCTTATATAATCATAGTACAGTGATCAAATTCGGGAAATTAACATTAAAATGATACTGGAAACTATGACGGTATGAAACATGACTGTGTTAGGTGAAAAACAAACAACTCACATCTGTTACGATAAAGCTTGAGCCTGGACGAGAAGGTATAAGTGGACTGTTGAGAGCAAGATGAACTTAGGTGCAGGATAAAGATGTGGTCCAACCACCAGATGAGAAGTCTCAGGAAGACCTGAAGAGATACTGTCCAGGGGCGTAGGTCCTGTGTGGTGGCTGGTGTGGCTGGGAGCAGTTTTGGGGAATGTCATAGTGGATTTTATTGGTCACTTGCCAGAGCCTGATATTTTGAAACAGGACAAAAGTCCAGAATTGGAGAGTTGAGGAACTTAGTGATGGCTGCTTAAAACGTTCTGGGGTGGCGTTTAGAGGAGCACACATACCAGTATGCTATTAGTAACAGGACGTGGGGAGCACGGGACTCGGTTGGAAAGTCTGTGAGGAGGATTATCTGTGAAAGGTCGGGGGCCTTTAGGACAGTGGTTCTCAACCTGTGGGTCGCGACCCCTTTGGTAGTCAAACAACCCTTTCCCAGGGGTCACGTAAGACCATCCTGCATATCAGATATTTACATTACGATTCATAACAGTAGCAACATTACAGTTATGAAGTAGCAACGAAAATAATTTTATGGTTGGGTCACAACATGAGGAACTGTATTTAAAGGGCCAGAAGGTTGAGAACCACTGCTTTAGGGGGACCTTACTGAAGGCCACAGCCCCTGCCTTGACTTTTCCAAACAAGTCTGAGCCCCCAGGTGTTTTACTGGAATCTTTATGTTTAGTCTTCAGACACGACCTTGTAGAAGCAAGTGCTCTCTTAAAGATACCTTGCTGATTGTACCTAGAGGTTAATTTTGGTTCAAGCTGTTGTTACAATAAAAGCCTAAGGAAGCAGGCGAGTGAGGCGGTCTGGTGCCTCTTTCCAGGCAGCCCCTCAGCCCTCTCTTTCACAGAACGTGTGTCAGAGTAATCATTCATCCGTCGCCCAGGGTCTGCTGTCAGTCCCGGCAACAGAAGGACAATACTGTGAGTCTGAGTGAACGGAGGGTAGAACCAGGTGTACGTGATGAATTCAGGGTGTAGGAGAGTGGATGATTTTATCATTACAAAATAAAAATACATTTTAGCACTAATAAATGTGTAAAATTTTAGACCCTTGGTGTGGACATGTACCAACTATGCAACATAGTATTTCTCTAGTGACGGCTTTTCTTTTTCTTCAAGAACCAGCTGCAGTTTAATAAGAATGTTCCTACACACCCAAGCAACTTGGCCATCCGGTATTCTCACCCACATGCAATCAAAATAGAAAAACTGAGGCACTCGCACACGGAGTTGGACCACTGTGAAGACTGGGATTTTGGAAATGGCCATGATCTAAGCAGTTCTGTTTCATTTTCTGTCGTATCAGAAGAGAGACTTAGCTACGCTGTCCACCTTGCCAAAAGAGACATGAAACGAAGACACTTTGAAGAACATGTAAAAAAACATCATCTCACAAGTCAATCCCAGATCTCTCAGAAATGTGGATGCACCAGGCATAAAAAACCTGACCTTGGGGTGGAAAGGAAGGAAATGAAGAATCAAGAAGCTTTTCATTGCAGCCACCAGCCATCCAAAGTAGAAATTTCCAGCTCAGGTGCCAAGGTATACGTGTACACATCTCATGCAGGACAGTCAGATTTGACCATGCCAAATTCGCCACCCACCCATGACCCAGGACTGCGGCCTCATGGCAGTACAGGTGACCACAAAAACCTATGTGAACACAGAAGCCTGCTAGAAGTTCAGCGACTCCAGAAAATATTGAGCAATTGTATCCATAAAATCGAAGAAGTAACAAAAGGTGAGAAAAATTGGTGAGGGTGGAATAGTTCATACACATTCATTCTTTTGGGATCCCCACCCCCATCAAACTCACTTCCTCCTCCTGTCACTCGAACAAACACTCATGACCAGACAGGTAGACTTTGAGTTTGACCAGTGTCTTTTTCTGAAGAGTTTTTCCTGTCCTTGCCCTTCCCTCCAGCAGAGGCAGGTGACACAGCTCCTTTCCTGAAGCTGTACTTGGTCATCGACTGACCAAGGGCCCAGCCTAGGGGTTAGGGTACCTGCTGTCAGAACCTGTGTGAGCTCCCGATGGGACCACGGTACGCGGGAGCAAAGAATTTTCAGTAACCATCAGAGGCTCACCCTGATGACAGTGACTGAGATGCCCGCCATGTTCCATGCACGCCCCCAGGTGGTCAGTGCACATCAGAGCGACTGGTTGTTTGGTTGTTCCGCCATTCGGTCTATTTGCATATTGGGGTTTTATATGTATAGATGTCACCCAAATAAATTCAATAAAAAAGGAAAAAAAGAGAAACATCTGTAAGAGGAACAGTTAAAAACTGTGCCCGAGCCATTTACCATTGACATCTATATATATCAAAGCCTAAGCGATGAGCTGACCAGCCAGCAGCTATGATGCTTACTGACCACCAGGGGGCAGATGCTCAATGCAGGAGCTGCCGAGCTACAGCAACTTGGTGGAGTGCCCAGTCACACTCTGGGATCCTTCAGGGGATGTCGGACTGCTGGTTTCAACTCAATCCCTGCAGGCCAGGCAACGGACCCCACCTGCCAGAGGAATCCCGCTCAGTCCACAGACGCCGCCCCAGGTGCGGCTGGCCCGAGAGGGGCCACGGGAGGTTGGCTCCAGGGTGTGCCCGGCCCATCTCACCTAGTCCCGCCCCACTGGCCACCTTCTAATTTCCTTTCAGTGTGCACCAATCCATGCACCGGGCCTCTAGTATATGAACCCAGTTTCTCCACAATGCAGCCCAACAAGAGAGAAACAGTTTGACTTATAAGCACAGAGACTGTATCTGTATCTACAAATCCTTGATTTCAAATTTTCAAGTTCTTCAAAAGTACTTTCACTAGTTTTTTTATGTTGTTTTTTTTTTAACGAGTAAATAAGAAAAACTTGAATTGATAAAATACACTTAACGGAGCACTGCTTGTCTCTGATGATCTGATGGGATTTTGTATAACAATTTGTGTTGTAGACATATTTGAAAACCACTGACTGGAAAGGAATGGATGAGTTGCATATCCCTTAGTCAGTCTTCCAGAAACACTTTCTTTAACCTTCTGAAAGTGTGCAAGACAGTGTATGCGAGGCTGTGCTTCCTAACAAATACGGGAAGGCTTCGGACACTCATGTAATCTTATGTTGGAGAAAGGAAGAAATCTTGCAAAACATAAAAATGGGCCAGTTAAGCGTTTTTGAAAAAGCAGAAAGCATTATAGATTTTGGTTCAATATGAAAAATTTTAAAATAGTAAAGGAACCTCACAGTGGAGTAGGCTGTCCAGTGGAGCCTGGTTCAGGGAATCTGCTTGGAGGGAGCTTGACCTTGGTAATGTCATCGTGGCCCTTCCGTCTCTGTCGGTACATGGCACCCTTATTCCTGACTTCTTGGCTGATGGAACATGATATTTGTTGTTACTACAGCTTCATTTTTCTTCTTGAAATAGAGATCTTCAACTTTATTGTCTCTGAGTAATTGAAATTTTTGAAAGTTTTAATGTTTGGTTTGTAATCCACTTTGGGGGCGGGGGCGGGGGGGCGTATTTTCAGATAAAATGGAAGAAGCCTTGGATCCAGATGAAGAACGGCGAATCCGGGTCAGGAGGCAGGAGCAGGCTGTTCGCTCTGCCCGGACGCTCTACGTCCTCCAGCAGCAGGTAAAGGCAGGGAGGTGTGGACTTCAGCCTGTGTTACCTTCTCAGAGGCTTTGTTTTCCTTTCATCTCAGGAATATTAGCACCTCAGTATGCTCCATGAATTCTAACGTGTTTGTGAGGCTAAATTTCCTGAACACGGGGACAAATAATCCATTTTTTCTTTGCCATCTGCCTTTATGTGCATTTGTGTACTATGTATATATAGCCAAACTCCTTAAATAGTGGTTTTTGACTTTTTGGTGTCATAGACTCTTGAGAATCTACTAAAAGCTATGGATCTTTTCCCCAGAGAAAATGCTTGTACAGCACATACATGATGAAGTCAAGGGGATTAGTTACACCAAAACCCTTTGTCTTTAGTTATGAATCCTAATCCCATCTGTCAAATGTTTATTATATACCAGGGGCCCGGTGCATAAAAATTTGTGCACTTGAGGGGTGGGAGGGTCCCTCAGCCCAGCTTGTGCCCTCTTGCAATCTGGGACCCCTGGGGGGATATGTCCACCTGCTGGCTTAGGCCAGCTCCCCGGGCAGTCAGGCCTAAGCTGACAGTCAGACATCCCTTTGGCAGCCTGGGGGCCCTTGGGAGATGTCCACTTGCCAGCAGGGAGCAGGCCTAAGCTGCAGTTGGACATCCTTACCCCTGCTGAGAAGGCAGGAGAGGCTCCCACCAGCACTGCTGTACTGGCAGCCGTCAACCTGGCTTGTGGCTGAGCAGAGCTCCACCTGTGGGAGCGCACTGACCACGAGGGGGCGGCTGCTGCATTGAGCATATGCCCCCTGGTGGTCAGTGTGTGTCATAGTGACCAGCCATTCCCAGTGGTTCTGCTGTTAGGGTCAATTTGCATATTACCCTTTTATTATATGAAACTAAACTAGAAGCTTAGTAAATAGTAAAGAATTTGATCATCTTTATTGATTAGTAAAGAATGAAAACCATGTTAAGTATTTTTCAGGGCACATTTAATGACTGATAAATGGGCATTTATATTGTTTATGGGTAGATTTTTAAAAACGTGTGTTTTCACTTTAAAGCATTACTCATTAATAAGTCTTTAGCTCATTTCTGGTCACTTAAGTCACATGTTGGCCTTATTGCTTGAACCAAAACCTGGACCTTTTTATTTAAAAGAAAATGTGTGGGTTAGATTTTGTTCTGTATTCCTTTTGGGTTCTGTTTTGGTCCTTCCTCTATATTGCTACCATAGAGATTGTTTTAAAACATGAATGCTACCCTGTCAGACCTCTGCTGTAAAGACTTCCCAGGGCTCAGTAACAGAGGACCCACTGAGGACTGTGACCTGGCCTCGTGCCTTTCAGAGTCACTGGCACCTTCCCTCCATGTTTAGTTCCTTTTACACTGGGGACCCAGGGGTGGAAAACCAATTATCTATTTTGGGGGCACATGAATGAAGAGCCTTGTCTCATTTTCAGGTGACTTGAAATAATAATCGTTATATTTAGACAAGACAAGCTATTTCCTTTTCTATAAAAAAAGATCAGTGGAAAGGTACAAAGTTTTCATTTTTCCCCCTTTACAAAACAGGTTAGAGAAATCCAGGAAGAATTGGATAAATTGAGTCCACATAATATTAAACACACTAAGAAGGTATGATGCAATTTAATTATGATTAATACTTATTATTTCTAAATTGGATTTCCAGTGTTTTGTTAGTATCATGTGTGTTCTCTGCACTAATACCATTTTCAGTGCTTGTAGAAACCTGTTAGTGATGGTGTTAGCACCTTAAATACTCTGAATTTGTGGTTGTCTTCCAAGGAACAGTTTTTGAAAATAGATTTCTGTTGTTGCTGCTGGTGTAAGAAACGAAGAATAGGAAGAAAACGACTTTGTCATTAGAAGTCTTTAAACGTTACAATTCCCTTTACTATGAAAAAGTTTTCACCTTAGAAATAGTTCGATATAGAAAGAAGGCAGACTAAAAATTCTTAATGGTGGGGTTAATGTTAGGAAGTTCTGAATATGGAAATAACTTATCATATTTCACTTATTGCCAGTCATGGGCAATGTCCAGGCTGGCATCTGCCTATCGAGGAGCCGTTCGGGCCTTACAGATGTTTGTCACGCAGTTTACTGACCGAGGGGAGCACCCAATTCCTGCTCAATATAGGGAATTGGGCAGTCTCATCCGCCAGCTTTCGCTCTGTTCTGCCAAGGTGGATGCTGATTCTTCCGTTTCTGATGTGGTGATAGATATCCTGCAACAAATTGAGGTATGAAATGGTTGTTAAAAATGCATTGGTTCTTGGTTTGTTTTTAAATCTTCACCCAAGGATATGTTTTTATAGAGAGGAGGGGGGAAAGGAGAAAAGAGAAAGAGAGAAAGAGAAACATCTATGTGAGAAAATACGTGCTCTGACTGGGAATTGAACCCAACCCACAGCCTTTTGGTGTGTGAGTTGACGCAAAAGTACGTTTTTTTAAAGCAGGGAAATAGTGTTTACAATCTCCAAGTTTCATTGAGGTTTATGGAGAATACCAGACAAAGCTGCTACAACTAGTAAGTTAAAGTTTTAGTGAGGGCAGTAAAAGGACTTCATTTTTTAAAAAAACTAGAAATAGAAACTTTTTCTTTTCTTTTTTAAATATATTGTTATTGATTTCAGAGAGGAAGGGAGAGGGAGAGAGAGAGAGAAACATCAGTGATAAGAGAGAATCATTGATCGGCTGCCTCCTGCACATTTCTACTGGGGATTGAGCCTGCAACCTAAGCATGTGCCCTTGACCAGAATTGAACTCAGGACCTGTCAGTCCACAGGCTGACACTCTATCCACTGAGCAAAACCAGCTACGCTGGGTTTCATTTTTATTTTATTGTTTTTATAGTCTAGTCCAGCGGTTGCCAATCTTTCGGACCTCATGGACCACCAGTGGTCGGCAGACCACCGGTTGGTGACCGCTGGTCTAGTCTATTATATTGTATTTCACTTCTTTGAGAATTGGTGATTTGAATCTAGAACATATAACAACCCTTAACTGGGTCCATTAATTAAAAAGAATTTTCCATTTCCTGGCTCTGCCATTTAATAAAGAATTTATTAGTATAGAAAAGGAAAACAGTAAAGCAATCTCAAATTGGAGCTTTAATTAGAATATTAACATGTAAGCTAGAGAGATTTGTGGGAAAAGACGTTTTAAGATATATGGAAGCAGAGCCTCACATCTTGTGATATGGCTGGAAACTTCGGGAAGTTGCAGTTGGCATGTACTAGTAAGGAATGAATAGTGTTCTTTCTTCTTACTGGTCACAGAGATGACAAGGACAACATAGCCTTAAATCTTGATAGCTCTCCAAAGTTCACAGAGTGCTACCACGTAATTTTGCCATTTTATCTTTATTGCAGTGCTGTGATTTGCACTATGTCTTATTTTACAGATAAATTTTTTTAAAAATCTAAGGTTAGATAGATGACACAATTACTTCCCTTGAGAGCTGGGAATCAAATTCCTATCTTCTGATTTTATGCCACTGTTATTTCACCACATATTTTCATCTACAAATGAAAGGACGACCTGTCTGTTAGTGTGACACAGTGAGCTGTGGGCTGTAGAGGAGAGGTGCTGTAGAGGGGAGAATTGTGGGTAAGTGGCATACCAATTTCACCATTACCTAGCCGTGGCAGTCTTTAAGGCTCCTCCTACCTTTACAAGTCCCTTATCCAGCATGTGTTTGTGAATGCATTAGTGATGTTTGGGTAGTTAGAGCTCTCTATCAAGAAGGTTATTGTCCAGTGCGGACCTTTAGACAGTATATCAAATCATGTGATGTTTTTTAAACTTACCCATAATGCCCATAAGAAACATTTATTGGCCAAAATTATTTCATTTAGAGGATATATCTTTATAACCCTAGAAAAGATCTCAAGAGTTTATCTAGTCACTTTCCCAAATTTTGAGCAAGAGTGCCTTAACGTAATGTTTCTTAAACACAATGTTCATCTCTCCTATGTTTGAAAGTATTCCATAGTGCACGCAGGTTATTCTTGATGCACTGTAGCATCCTTCAGCTAGCCTTTTCATTGCCTTCCTGTCATCTGAACTTAACCTCCCTGGCTGCCTCAATTGTCTTTCATTTGTATTGGCCAGATGGACACCAGGCCCTTACTGCCTGGTCATGAGTGAGGGAGTACTTTCTTAGAAAGGGGGACACAGACCACCATTGTTGTAATGAGTGACCACAGCCCCTGGACACATAGAGTTTCCTTTCGTTTATGAAAATGTATATGAAGTGTTGGCCCACTTAAAATTGAGTTTATGAGTTTTTTATTGAGAATTAAAATGCTTTAAAAGCATGTAGGTTTATATTCTGAAAACTTTGGTTAGTATTAAAATGGTGATCCTTAATTTTAGGACTTGGATGCCTTTAAAAGTATTCCTATTTGCCTTGGCCAGTTGCACAGTGGTTAGAGTGTCGGCCTGCGCACCAAAGAGTTGCAGGTTCAATCCCCTCCTTGATTGGGTTGCGTGTGGGAGGCAACCAATCGATGTGTCACTCTCACTCTCTCCTTCTCTTCCCTCTCTTCTTCCCTCCCTTTCACTCTCTCTAAAAATTAATGGAAAAAATATCAGATGAGGATTAACAACAAAAAAAGTATTCATATTCTCTGTTTTTTTGCTGTGGTTTTAGTGAGCTTCACATGTAAAAGGACATGCAGAATTGCTTTTATTAACTTGATGTCCTAAATAATAAATTTAAAAATTAAGTTGAACAGTATTTTCTTAATCATTAGAAATAGCCATTTAATAACACATTTCTCTGGAGTCTTCATTTTCAGTCTTGTGGTTAAAAGTCAGACTTTTTAATCACTAGAAGATAAACAAAGAGAATAATTGACTATTTCATGGCAGGCTTTGGAATCCCTTCTGGAAAAGAAACTGTCACCAAAAAAGGTGAAGAAAAATTTTACTGAAATTAGCAGCAAGTTTCCTGTTGATAGCCCACAGTCCTTAGAGAGATTGCAAAGTACATTACCAAAGAGTGAGAGGAGACCCCTTGTAACAAAGAAGATACATCCAAAGGAAACAAGACAACCTTCAGTGGCAAAGAAGGTTCTTGCTGGTACGTGACCTAAAGTGTTCATTGCAAGGTATTTTTTTCTTTGGAATTGTCTGGACTGTAACATTTGCTACACTGAGGGGAAAGTTAGGATTTAAAACCCAGTCCTCAATAGGTATACTTGAACTAGGTTGGAGATTGGAATATTCTTCCATAGGGGACCATGGAAAAGTAGAACTCCCTTTTCCTGCATATAGCATTTGGGCTACCCAAAGTAAATTTCCACAGAGCTGGAAGTTAGAGCCCTACTTTAAATTTTCATATTAACGATAATAGATGAATAGATAGATTCATATACACATGCACATTGGATATATATGTATCTTTTTATATACATACTTAGAGGCCTGGTGTACAACATTTGTGCACTGGAGCAGGGGGTTGAGGGGGGCGGTCCCTCAGCCTGGCCTGTGCCCTTTAGCAGTTCAGGAGCCTTTGGGGCTGCCGCCATCACTCTGCTCTTGCCAGCCATCAGCTGGCTTGTGGCTGAACAGCACTACCCCTGTGGGAGCACACTGACCACCAGGGGGCAGCTCCTGTGTTGAGCGTCTTCCCCCTGGTGGTCAGTGCACATCATAGCAACTGGTCATTCTGCTGTTTTGTCGATTTGCATATTACCCTTTTATTATATAGGATAGGACAAGTATATCTATTTATATAGTAGTAAATTTCTATGAAGTGGAATTGTTAACTTATGTGGTTTGCACAATTAGATATATATTGGCAACTTGTCCTTAAAAATGGGCATACAATTATGTTTTGACTAGCAGTGATCATCAGTATATATTTCCCTGTGTCCTTGCCAAGTACTTTATATAATGAGATGAAATTTTTTCCCAGTCTCTCAGTGGAAAATGGTATCTTACTATTTTATATTGTACCTCCCTGATTCCTAGTGAGGAAGATTATTGTTTCTTTTCATGTCTGTTTTCTCTTCTGTGATTTGTCTGTTCATAGCCTTTGCCATCTTCCTGCTGGGGTCTATCTCTTTTGCTTATGGATGTATAGAAATTCTTTATATAATCAGGATCTTAATCCTTTTATGGCATACATATATTACAGATATTTTCTTTTAGTCGCTTTTACAATTTGCTTATGATGTCTTTTCTGGTACAGAAAATTTTAATATTTCATGAGGCAAGTTTTTCTTTTTCAAAATTTTGCTGATGGTGATTACTTATCTTCAGAGGAATTTAAAGTGAGCTTCTTAAGTCCCATGAAAAATGCTATCAGGATCTGGATTGGTATTACATTGAGTTCATAGATTATTTAGGGAGAAGATGACATCTTTACTATATGAAGTTGTCCGATCAATTTATCCATGTTCTTTTTCCATCTCTTTAGTTGAATTTTATAATTTTCTGCATATAGGAATTCCTGAACAGGAATACGTATGCATGCCTAAATTCCTTGTTAGGTTTATTTCCAGTTATTATTGCTCTTGTGAATGGGACTTTCTTTTTTATTAATTTTGAAATTGGTTATTGCTCCTTATAGGAGAGCTGTTGGATGTGTACATTACTCTTATGTCTGGTACTTGGCTGAAATTCTTTAGTTTGCTATGATAAGGTATACATTTGAACATTTCTGAAATTGGGATACATTCTTAAATTTGGTGATATTGTAATTGGCAATATTTTAAAATTTGCTTTTGTGCATAAAATAATGATGTTTATACTTAGTGTTTTAGATTTGATGAACTATGAGATTTTGTTAGTTAACTCTTTTGTATTTTTCCAGATAGATGGGAAAAATAAAGTTTTGCCTTTCTCTTTATAATTTTTATACCTTTCCTTTTTTCTCTTTCTGCTTTGAGTGGGTTTTTATTCAGTAATAATTCTAATGGTAGACATTATTCCCCCCCCCCCCGCAGATTTAGTGGGAATGCTTCTTTTTTTTACTTTATAAACTGTGTTTAATTTCAGCATGTATCTATTTATATATGTTCTATTGAATATTATTGCTTATTTGCTACTAGAGGTCCGGTGCATGAATTTGTGCACTGTTGGGGTCAGGCCAGCCCGCCCTGATCATGGCTGATCAGGTGGGCTGGCCCAGGGGGGAGTTGATGTGGGCGGTTGGCCAGCCAACCCTGCCCCCAATTGGGGTTGGGAGGAGGGTAGGGGACAGGGCCAGCCAGTGGGAGGGGGTCTCAGGTCATTGGCCGGCCCCACCCGCTGATAGAACTCCCAGTTGAGGGGACAATTTGCATATTAGCCTTTTATTAGGGTAATCATCAACACAAATTTAAAAAATCAGAATTGTATGTACTATACTTGCACAATTATTTAATGTTTGTACTATTTAGAGATTAATGGATAAAAATTATTTTAGCACTTGAGTGAACATCATTGTTCTCTGTATTTTTTTTTCCTTAAGATTCTATTTTGGTGCTTTTTAAAATTTTATTTTTAAATTACAGTTTACATTCAATATTACTTTGTATTTGTTTCCGGTGTACAGCATAGTGGCTAGATAATCATATTCTTTACAGAATGTGAAGTATGGTAGCAATCATCTCAGGTAGAAACTGTAGTTTAACTCTAACCTTGATGTTTGGCTTCTGTACTTATTTGCTTTGATTAACAATAGAAAAGTTACTTTGATTTTCTGAACTTACGTATGCTATCCCAATCGATTGAATCCTTCGCTGTTGGTGGTTTGAATATCCCATTGATTGTGATCTCACTGGTTTTAGAAAGCACATTCTTCTGTACTTGGGAATTAGGACAGCACAATTATCCTAAATTACCTCAGTGGGTACAGATGACGCACTCTGGTTGACTCAGTGTTCCAAGACCAGGACTGCACAATTACTCTAAATTGCCTCAGTGGCTCCAGATAATGTGTGCCTGTCAACTTACTGGTCCCAAGACCTGAGGGCTCTAGATAATGTGTTCTTGTTAACCTAGTGGTCCCAAGACCCAATGGCTCCAGGCAGTGTGTTTCTGTTGATTCAGTGATCCGGAGACCCAAAACTATAATTTAACTAACATGCTTAATATTGCTTCTATAAACTGCTTTTTGCAAACCAGGTTCCTCATTCCAAAACCTAGGATGTAATCAATACCTTTGTGATTTTTGCCTATATAAATCTGGTATTGGGGCTGGGTAAGAGACTGTGAGATTTGGAGTGCATGGCCCCCTCGTAGTCCTGGATTTGCAATAAATGTGACTCCTTAATTCGACTTCTTGAGGTGTCCTTATGTGATTCACGGGGTACATTACAACAAATGTCTCTCTGATATTTCCAGTACCCACCTGGCACCATACATAATTATTAAAACATTATTGATTATTGACTGTATTCTTTATGCTGTAGTTTACATCCCCTTGACTGTTTTGTTTCTACTCCTTTTTCACTCAGTCCCCCAACTCCCTCTCTTCTGGCAACCATCTGCCTGTTGTCTGTATCTATGAGTCTGTTTCAATTTAGTTTTTCCATTTATTTTGTTCTTTAGATTTCACTTACAAGTGAAATCATATGATATTTGTCTTTCTCTGACTGACATGAAGATTTTATTCTTTTTTATGGCTGAATAATATTCCATTGTAGATATGTACCTCCCCTTTTTACCCACACATTTACTGGTGGGTACTTGGGTTGCTTTCATATCACGGCTATAGTAAATAACACTACAATGAACATAGAGGTACATATATTCTTTTGAATTAGTGTTTTGGATTTCTTTGGAAATAAACCTAGAAGAGGAATTGCTGGGTCATAAGGCAGTTTCATCTTTAATTTTTTGATGAATCTTCATACTGGAGGTTCCCTTCTCTTGAAGTTTTTGGAATAATTTGAGAAAGGGTAGGTGTTAGTTCTTTGAATAATTGGTAAAATTCCCCATGTGAAGGTATGGTATAAGACTTTTGTTTTTAGCAGATTTTTGATTCCTGCTTTGATTTTGTTGTTTGTAATTGGTCTGTTCAAATTTTCTGTTCTTCTTGATTCAGTTTTGAAAAATTGTATGTTTCTATGAACTTACCTATTTCTTTCATATTGTACAGTTTGTTGGTATGTAGTTGTTCATAGTATTTTCTTACAAAACTTTGTATTTTTGTGGTGTCAGTTGTTACTTCTCTTTCATTTCTAATTTTACTTATTTGGGTCCTCTCTTTTCTTGAGTCTGGTTAAAGATTATCTTGTCATTATCTTTTCAAAGAAATAGCTCTTGGTTTTATTTTATTGATCTTTCATGTTGATATTTTTGGGCTCTATTTTATTTTTGCTCTCATCTTTATTGTTCCCTTCCTTCTACTCACTTTGAGCTATTCTTTTTTTTAGTTCCTTTAGGTATAAGTTAGATTATTGATTTTAGGTTTTTCTTGTTCCTTGAGGTGCACCTGTATTGCAGTGATTTTTTTCCCTCTCAGGACTGCTTCTCTGTGTCTGATAGATTTGGGGTTGTTGTGTTTTCATTTGTCCTAGGTATCTTTGGAATCTTCCTTGATCTCATTATTAACCTATTCATTATTTAGTAACATGTTATTTAGCCTCAGTATGTTTGTGTGTTTTTAAAGGTGTTTTTTTCTTGTAATTGGTTTCTATTCTGATACCCTTGTGTTTGAAGAAAATGCTTGACATGATTTCAATCTTCTTAAATTTATTGAGACTTGTTTTGTACATATCTATCCTGGAAAATGTTCCATATGCTCTTGAAAAGAATGTGTATTGTCCTGCTTTGGGGTGAAATACTCTGAAAATATCAATTCATATGGTCTACTCAGTCATTTAAGGTCCCTTTTTCCTTGTTGATTTTGTCTGCAAAGATCTATTTACTGATGTCAATGTAGTGTTAAAATCCCCTACTATGACTGTATTACTATCAGTCTCTCCCTTTATGTCCATCAGTATTTGCTTTATATATGTAGGTGTTCCTATGTTAGGTGCATAAGTGTTTACTAGGGTTATATCCTCTTGTTAGACGGATCCCTTTATCATTATGTAATAGCCTTCTTTGTCTCATTTATAGTCTGTGTTTTAAAGTATGTTTTGTCTGATACAAGTTTTGCTGTTCCAGATTTTTTTTTGTTTCCATTTGCGTTAAATATCTTTTTCCATCCCTTTACTTTCAGTCTGTGCATGTCTTGTATTCTGACATGGACCTCTCATAGATAACATATATATGGGTCTTGTTTTCTTATCCATTTAGCTACCCTGTGTCTTTCAAATGGTATATTTACTGGTAATCCATTTACATCTAAAGTAATTATTGATAGGTACATATTTATTGCCATATTATTATTTGTAATTATGTTCCTCTTTTTTCTTTCTTTTTCTTAAAAAAATCCCTTTAACATTTATTGTAATACTGGTATGGTTGTAATGAACTCCTTCAGTTTTTTCCTGTCTGGGAAGCTCTTAATTTCTTCAGTTATAAATGATACCCTGGCTGGATAGAGTAATCATTGTTTTAGGTCTTTGCTTTTTATCACTCTGAATATTTTTTGCCAGTCCCTTCTGTCATGAAATGTTTCTTTTCAGAAATCAGCTGATAGTCTCTGGGAGCTCCCTTGTAAGTAACTGTCTTCCTCTTGCTGCTTTTTAGATTTTTTTCCTTTTAACTTTTGGCATTTTAATTATGACGTGTCTTGGTGTGGGCCTCTTTGGATTCATCTTTTTCGGAATTCTCTGTACTTTCTTGACTTGTGTGTCTTTTTCTTTCACCAGGTTAAGGAAATGTTCCATCATTATTTCTTCACATAGGTTCTTAATCCCTTGGTCTCTCTCTCTCTCTTTTTCTCACCCTCTCTCCCTCTCTCCCTCCCTCTCCTCCTCCCTCTCCCCCCTCCTTCTGGTAACCCTAAGATGTGGATGTTTTATGTTTGGTGTTGTACCAGGGGCCCCTTAGACTGTCCTCATTCTAAAAATTTGGGGTTTTTTGCTCCTCTGATTGGGTGTTTTCTGCTACCTTGTCTTCCAATTTGCTGATTTGATCCTCTGCTTCATCTAACCTACTATTTATTCCTTCCAGTATATTCTTCATTTCTGACTGGTTCTTTGTTATGGTTTCCCTTTTTATGCTTACAATCTCTTTGTTGAGGTCTCACTGAGTTGATCCATTCTTTCCCTAAGTTCCTTGAGCATCCTTATAGCCATTGTTTTGTACTCTGTATCTGATAGATTGCTTGCCTTTGTTTCACTTACTATTTGTTTTCTGGGGATTTTTTTCCTGTTATTTCATTTGGGGCATGTTTCTTTGTGTCCCCATCTTGTTTCTGTATATTAGGTAGATCTGCTGTGTCTCCCAGTCTTGGCATGATGGCCTTATCTACTAGATTTCCTGTGGGTCTCTGTGTTACCTGATCACCTGAGCTAGGTGGTTGAGGAATGTCCCTTGTGTGAGTTCTGTGAGCCTTTCTGTTGTAATTCAGTCTTGACCACGGTTGAGATATCTGTGAGTGGGGCTGACCTTCAGACTTGCTATAAGGGTTGACCCCAATGACAGTGTACAAGCTATTGTATGGGGAGGCTGACCCCATGAAATGGAATTTGTCACAGCAGGGTCTGGAGCCTGCTGAAATCTTCTTTTGGGTGTGCCCTCTGTGGCGGTAATTGGGTCATGATCTCTCTGTTGCCGGTCAGTGTCAATCCTGTGATCAGGGCTACCTGTTTAGAGCTACAAAGTATGCACAGAGTGGCTGCTTCTGCTGGGTCAGGGTGCATGAGGGTGCATGAGGTTGTTTTAATTATTGAGTTTTTTTTCCGGATTTGGATGATTATAAAGAAAACTACTGTGATTATTCTTGTCTCTTAGTACATGTGTGCATGTGTTTCTCTTGGGTATATTCCTATAAATATGATTGTTTTCATTATAGGATATATATTTATTCACCTATAGCAGGTAAAGATTTTTTTCAAAGTAGTTTCATCATTTTATATTCTAGTCTGTTATCTTGTCACCACTTAATGGTTTTTAAAAATTTAGGCACCTAATTGGTGTGTAAGGCTGCCATTGTGGTTTTAATTTACATTTTCTGGATGAGTAATTGTGTGAGTACTTCCTTGTGTATTTATAGGCCATTTATATGTCTTATTTTGTGAAATTCCAGTTCAAATCTCTTGCCTAATCCTCCCTCCCTTTCCTTCTCTGTCTTTCACTTCCTCTTTTTCTTTCCTTCCCTCCTTTCTTATTAAATGATTTTTAATTCTTCATAGGAGTGTTCTGCATATGGAACCTTTCTGAGTTATCTGTATTGTACATATCTTTTTAGAAATAAGATGTGGCTTGCTTTTAAATTTTGCAGTAGTGTCTTTTGATGAACAGAATTCTTAATTTTACTATAGTCCAATGTTGCAATTTTTTCTTGAATTTTTACTTTTTATATCCTGTTTAAGAATCTTTTCTCTGTGTCAAATTAAGAAGACATTTTCTGTCATTTCCTAGAAAAAAGTTTTACTTTCTTCCCAATGGATATCTAGTTGTGCTAGCACTATTTGTTTAAAGGATTGTTTTTACTCCCAAAGTGGCATATACTGCCACTTTTGTCATAAAATAACTGTCTACATATGTGTGGGTCAGTTTCTTGGCCCCTTGTTATCTTCCATTGATCTAATATTGGTTCTTATGCTCCTATACATGTCTTAATTATTATAAGTCTTGATATCCACTAGAATAGCTTTGCCATGTGCTCTTCCAGAATGTCTTGGCTAATCTTGACCTTTAGTATTTCCATAGAAATTTTAGAATCAGAACTTGTCAATTTCCACCAATCCTCCTGTTCTTCTGAAAACAGTAGTAAAAATCAACCTAATGGAATTTTGATGAGGAATTGATATCTTTAAAATATTGAATTTCCCAATCCACAAACAATGTATAGCCCTCCATCTATATCTAAACTAATAAAAGCGAAATATTAAAATTAACCGTTTCTCCGAGACAGGGTAAGCCACGCCCACCAGCCAATCAGAGCGGCTGTATGCAAATTAGCCCAGCCAACATGGTGGCCGCCACTCACGGACCTGAGTAAACAGCCCTTTCCATTGCAGCAGGAGCGAAAGTGAAGCTGCGCCCTTCAGCTCAGCTCCGATTAAACTGCCTCTAGCGAAACACAGCTTTTTGAAACATTGTAACAATCATAGAATCCTCCGGAGCTGAAGGAAAGAGCAGCTCTGGCCTAACCAGTAAAAGTAACAATTGTTTCATTATAGACGCTACGAGGTGAAGCAGAGGAGGCTTCGTTAGTAGTTAGAAGGCCGCCTTAAAGGAACAGTGTATCAATTATAGAAGATGACCCCAGGCCTTCAAGGAACAGTATCAATTATAGGCGATAAATCACAAAAACCTGCGTCCAGCCAGCCTTGCTGGGACGTTGGGTCAATGGGAGCTGTGGGCAGCCTTAAAGCCCCTCATCCAGGCTGGTCAGGCACGCCAGCAGGTGGGCATCCCCCGAGGGGTCCCAGACTGCGAGAGGGCTCAGGCCGGGCTGAGGGACCTCCCGAGTGCACAGAGCGGCTGCAGGGCGGGATAGCGCAGGACCCAGGACCCGTGATGGGAAAGAGGCGGCAGGTTTGGAGGGCACTGGGAAGCGGGTAAGAGGCGGCAGGGGGGTCTCGGCCTGCTTGGCGG
>PVJC01014501.1:0-36370 GCA_004026665.1 Murina feae
CACACACACACACACACACACACATACACACACACAAAAGGCGCCTGGCAGACTGGGGCCATCATAGGACATCCACTGAGGGGTCCCAGACTGTCAGAGGGCACAGGCCGGGCTGAGGGACTCCCTCCACCCTGAGTGCACAAATTTTTGTGCACCGGGCCCCTAGTATGATATAGTGAGAATGGCTTGTTTGTACTCCACAATGTCTGATACCTAAGCTGGGCAACTCAAAGGTTGGCAATGGAATGGTCTAAATCTCATCCATTCCCATGTCTCATGGTTGATGTTGGCTGGTGAGGGAGGCCTTTTTGGCTAGGACAGATGGTGGGAACACCCTCATCTGGCCTCTGCATGTGCCCTGGGCTTCCTTACAACATGGTGGTGTAAGGGGGTTGACCATCATGGTTTTCCTGGGACTGAAAGGTTTCTTAGGACACGTGACATTCAGTGCTAAAACTGAGGAAGACCCTCGCAAACCAGGATGAGTTATTTACTCTACATAATGGCTAGTTTCTGATGGGAGTTCCCAAGAGAGAGATAAAGGGTGTGTCATTTGAAAGCTGTAACTTTTTATTTTAATCTAGTTTTGTATGTCAAATAGTATTTCTTCCGCCATGTTCCATTGTTTGGGACAATCATAAGCTCCAGCTCAGAGTCAAAGAGACAGATCATTGACTCCCCACCCCTTGGTTGGAGGAGTGTCAGTCACATTATAAGATCAGCATGTGGGAATGGATAAATATATCAATGTGGCCATTTTTGTAAAAAAATTTTATTTTGCAAATTACAGTTGATGTAATATGGCCATAAAATGTAATTTGCTACATATTCTTCCATAAAGTCACCCTTTTCATTAAGTTCACTTCTGTCACTTGCAAGCAAAATATTAATTTAAAAAAACCATAAATATAAATATTGCCAGTTAATAAAATATTTAATATTCAACTGAAAGTTTGGTTTGAGATATGAATATTATAAATATTATAAACTATTTCTGAACAACTAGTCACCATATCAAGAAAGTGAACTGAAGGAATACCTACAGACAAGGTCAAAGTTTATCACACAAAGAGTCTGAATCTGCTTCAAAATGTGAACAAATACATTATCAAGGCACTAAAGTTTTATATTATAGCACTCTTAGCTAAGAAACATTACAAATCAGGCACTACTAATTTCCTAACAGTTAATCAAGAAGCTAAAGAAAACTTCCCCACCACCAAAAGAACCCCTGGTGGTCTTTCCAAGTTACAATCATTAAAAAATTTACCTTTAGGCAGTAATCACTGACTTATTATAGGATACAGTTAATTATAAGTCAGTTAAAAGGGCTACACATCTGAGAGGCTGTGAAACAGAGCATCTCCCAGGGGTGAGGACCACGGAGCCCCTGAGTGCTAGGATGGTTGCATGCACGACTCCGGAAACCAGGTTTTGTGATGCAGGTCTAATTTTATTGAGGAAGTACAGCAGTATATATAGTGGAGGTGGCCAATCATGGAATGCCAGGTCTTCTTAGGAAGCCAATGAGCATAAAGGTCGGGGTACTGTGTACGTGGCTCTAGGAGGGGCTCAGATGGGTGTTGTCATCTTCCTGGTTTGCCAGAAAGATCTGAACTGCTGGAGTGTGCTCACAGCATTGCATCAGCCACTGCACCGAGATAAACCTCCTGTGCTCTACCTACAAGGCTGGGCACTATAGTAGTGGTGAATCAGTGTTGAGTGAAGACTTTGGCGTCATAGAAACCCAAAGGAATTCTAGCTCTGTCATTCATTTTCTCTGTGTGATACTAGTAACTTGCCCATTATGCCACCATAGTGCCATTCTTGGGTGAGTTACTCAGCGTGCCAGATCCTCTACTTGAGGGTAGTTGGAAAAGAGATTTTAGAGAAAACAATGGGCAAAGATTCCAACTATTCATATTTGTAATGTGGGCTTCCCCCACTATTGCAACATCCCTGCCTCCTATTGTAAAAGAAAGTCATGAAACTCAATGTAATCACACTTTAAGAAAAGAAAAAATTTAAAAATGAAATGATAAAAATAGAAGACATATAGGAAATAAAAATATATTAATTAAATAAATAAAATTGACATATTACATAAAAATTAAATAAAAGAGGTAAATTTAAAATGATCAATGTTGTAGCAAAAAAGAAAAATTTCTAAATGATAACTTTAATCAGATTTAAAGCTATACAATAAAAATATTAAAGCCCATTAAAATAAAAATTTAAAAACATAAAAATGAATCATAACATAAAAATTAGATAAAATTGGAAAAGGGAAGAAGTTAATTCCATTGTATGCTCTTGCCTCCTTTGTCAAATACTAATTGAGCATTACGGCTTGGGTTGATTTCTGGGTTCTCTGTTTTGTTCCATTGATCTATATGCCTGTTCTTGTGCCAGCACCAGGCTATTCTGAGAACAGTGGCTTTATAATATAACTTGACATCGGCATTGTGATCCCTCCAACTTTGTTCTTCTTTGTCAGGATTGCTGTGGCTATTCAGGGTGTTTTTTGATTCCATATAAATTTTTGGAATATTTGTTTTAGGTCTGTGAAATATGCCTTTGGTATTCTTACCATTTGCAGTGGCATGGATAGACCTAGAGAGCATTATTCTAAGCAAAGTAAGTCAGTCAGAGAAAGATAAGTATCACATGATCTAACTCATATGTGGAATCTAATGAACAACATAAACTGATGAACAAAAATAGACCCAGAGACACAGAAAAATTGAACAGACTGTCAAACCTCAGAGGGAAGGTAGGAAAGGGTGGAGAGAGGGAGGAAAGAGATCAGCCAATGAACTCATATGTGTATTTGCATAACCCATAGATACAGACAATAGAGTGGTGAAGGCCTGGAGGGGCAGGGTAAGAGAGGTCAATGGGGGAAAAAGGAGACATATGTAATACTTTCAACAATAATGATTAAAATAAAAGGTGTACCAAACTATTGTTTGTTACAAGTTAATTCTAAGGGTATTAAAACACTTCCCTAAATGTTCTGCCCAGTGTACATGTCATTAAAACACTGAAAGTGAAAATAAGTTGAAGATGAATTAAAGCAGAATAAATTAGAAATGATATTTTCTAAAAAACTCTAAGTGTGTAATGCTATTTTCTCCATTATAAAAAGTAAAATCCTAGTTGAAAATGACCTGTGGATTTGAGTCTTTAGCAAGGCCTCCTTCAGCATGCAGTTCCTGGTAATGAGGAGCCAACATTAAATCATTGGCCATTCATTCAACTGAATTTGTGAGTTTTACTCATCTTTTATAATGCTGAGTCTGGCCCATTGTAGATATAGGTGCTTAATATTGTGGAGTAAGTGAACAAATGCTTAATGGGTGCCTATTATTTGCAAGGCACCCTTTGAGATATCTTTATGTAAATTACCTTACTAAATTTTCATAATAACCTCATGAGTTATTTTTTATTTTTTTATTTTAAAATCTTTATTGTTCAAATTACTACAGTTGTTCCTCTCCCCCGCCCCTTATAGTTCAACTCCTCCTGGTTCTCACCCCACCCTCTGCCGTTACCCCCTCCTCGACTGTCCTCATCCATAGGTGTACGATTTTTGTCTAGTCTCTTCCTGCACCTCCCACCCTCTTTTCCCCCTGAGAATTGTCAGTCCACTCCCTTTCTATGCCCCTAATTCTATTCTATTCACCAGTTTATTCTGTTCATCAGATTTTTTATTCACTTGATTTTTAGATTCACTTATTGATAGATATGTATTTGTTGTTCATAATTTTTTTATTAAATCTTTATTGTTCAGATTATTACAGATGTTCCTTTTTTTTTAACCCCCATAGCTCCCCTCCACCTGGTTCCCCCCGATCCCGTGCCCTTACCCTCACCATTGTCTTCATCCATAGATGTAAGATTTTTGTCCAGTCTCTTTCAATACCCCTCATACCCCCTTCCCCCTGAGAATTGTCAGTCCATTCCCTTTCTATGCCCTTACTTCTATTCTATTCACCAGTTTATTCTGTTCATCAGATATTTCTATTGACTTAATTGTTATATTCACTGGTTGATAGATATATATTTGTTGTCACTTTGTTGTTCATAATTTTTATTTTTTACCTTTTTCTTCTTCTTCCTCTTCTTAAAGAATGCCCTTCAGCATTTCAAGTAATCCTGGTTTGATGGTGATGTACTCCTTTAGTTTTTTCTTGTCTGTGAAGCTCTTTATCTGACCATCAATTTTACATGATAGCTTTGCTGGGTAGAGTAATCTTGGTTATAGGTTCTTGCTATTCATCACTTTGCATATTTCTTGCCACTCCCTTCTGGCCTGCATGGTTTCTGTTGAGAAATCAGCTGACAGTTATATGGGTACTCCCTTGTGGGTAACTAACTGCTTTTCTCTTGCTGCTTTTAAGATTCTCTCTTTGTCTTTTGCCCTTGGCATTTTAATTATGATGTGTCTTGGTGTGGTCCTCCTTGGATTGCTTTTGTTTGGAGTTCTCTGTGCTTTCTGGACTTGTAAGTCTATTTCTTTCACCAGGTAGGGGAAGTTTTTTGTTATTTCTTCAAATAGGTTTTCAATATCTTGCTGTCTCTCTTCTTCTGGCACCCCCATAATTCTGATGTTGGTACACTTGAAGTTGTCCCAGAGGCTCCTTACACTATCTTTATATTTTTGGATTCTTTTTTGTTGTTGTTGTTGCTTTTCTGGTTGGGTGTTTTTTGCTTCTTGATATTTCAAATCTTTGACTTGATTCTTGTGAACCTCTAGTCTGCTGTTAGATATCTGTATAATATTCTTTATTTCAGTCAGTGTATTCTTAATTTCTAGCTGGTCCTTTTTCATATCCTCAAGAGTTTCACTAAATTTATTGGCAGTTTTCAGAAAATTCTTGAAAAAACCTTATAACAGTGGTTTTGAACTCCATATCCAGTAGTTTGCTTTCCTCCATTTCTGTCATTTGTGATCTGTTTCTTTGTCTTCACTTTTTGGCTGCTTCCCTGCATTATAGAGTGGCTTTTTGTGCTAGGTGTCCTATAGGGCCCAGTGGCTCAACCTCCCCAATTACCTGGGGTGGACACTCCTAGTGCACCCCTTTGTAGACTTTGTGCACAGTCTTGTTATAGTTAAGCCTTGATTGTTGTTGGTATCACTGGAAGGAATTGATCTCCAGGCCACTTGGCTGTGAGAATCAGCTGTGTCTATGGTCGGAGACACCCTTATGGGGCAAGACTTGCTTCAGTGGGGCTTTGGTGCTCTGATTCTACCCCCTGAGTGTGTCCCTTATGGATCTGAGGAGTTGTAATCTGGATGGCCCCACTCTGAGCACTGGGTACACTGACTCTTGGATCTCTAAGGAGGTGCTAATTTAGCCTCTGCCTGAGGTTACCCAGCAGGAGCTACAGAGAGATCTGCAGGTTCCTCTTCTTTGTTTGTGCTTTGGAGGTGCCCAGTTGAGGCCCAGCTGTGAAGCAATGCAAGCTGCTGTGGGGCCTCAGGCCCTCTTTTGGATGTTCTGGGTCTCTCTGACCTAGCTGCAGTTTGTTAGGTAATTTTAGATTGCAAAGGGCCAGGTCATTCATATGCAAAAGCCTCAGCTGGCAGCTTGGGTGGGGTGGGGTCTCAGGGAATCAACAGGGAGGAGCAAACAGTTAGGGCTGATTCTCAACCCAGCCTAAGAGGCCCTGGGTTGAAGTGTCCTACAGTAATCATGGTAATCGGTAATCCCTGTAAGCACAGCTGAAAGCTGCTCTGGAGTTCCTCCCGATGCCAGACAGTCCAATTTCTCCCTGTATGAGTCTGGGTCCCCAGAGACTCACCTGGAACTGGAGTTCAGAGCTGTTGGGAGCTTGTGACTCCCTCTGGATTGAAAAAGGCAACCGCGTCTTCAGTTGCCAGTCCTTTCCGCATGCCTCCTTACCTCTGCACTTTACTTCTGCACCTCCTCTGAGTCTCGGTGTGCTTTCTCTTTCCTTATAGTTGTAGAATTTCCACTTAGCCAGCCTTCTTGTAGTTCTGGGTGGTGTCCGTTTTTTCTTTTTGTTACAGTTTTGAAGTGGCTGTGTGAGGCAGCAATTTCAGGTGTTTACCTATCCCGCATCTTGGTTTCTCTCATGAGTTATTTTTAATCTCAGTTTATCATGGAGTAGCTGAGGCTAAGAAAAGGTAAATTATTTTGTCTAAATCACAAAAAAAGTGGTAATTTATTATTAGACCACAGCCTTGTGCCCAAAGAAATTGAGTACCTCTTGGATAAGATGTACACACACACACACACACACACACAACCAAGGCCATGGGGATCCCCTTTTTAACTGCACAAAGAGGATCAAGTTTTATGTAATTCACAGAGATTATCCAAGGAGTTGCTGTTTTTAAATTCAAGACTCAAGGAGACTCAAGCATCTCAACTCTGGTGATGTACATAAATGAGCTAAACACATGAAGGCCCTTTGTGTAACATCAGATGCTGCGCAAAAACTATTATTGTGCTAATTTGATATAGAAGGAAAACTAGATTTGGCTGAGGCAGGAGTAGAGATGATTGGTGCTGCTCATCCTCTGTTGAAGAGTGGCTGTGAGGATCAAGTGAGATTATAGTTTGGAAGACAGTATGCAGGGTAGAAGCCTGTGGATTTTGGAGTCAGAAAGATGTTGAATTGGTTTTTGTACTTACTGGCTATGTGACCATGTCAATTAAACTTTCTCAGGCAAAGATAATTACCATTTCCAAATTGGGACAACACAGAGTTGTCTATTTCACAGGTGTCTTGTGAGGATTAAATAGATTTTAATAGACATATACATCTAAATGGCATTCAATCTCCAGAAAATAAATGAAACCACACTTGGAGGACCCTGGGGAAAGAGGAAGAGAGAGCACTTGTCTGAGGTGTTGGTGCTCTCCCACCTACCTCTGGGTGTGCACAGACACCAAGTAACTTCCGGGAACCTGTGGGAAATGGGTGGGATGAGCTTAGGAGAACATCCCAACAAGATAGGAGTTATGTTTTCTGATTATTTCTTGCATTGATCTCTTGTTAAATACTCAATGAGTTCCATGGAGGAATACAGTATTTTGCATATTGCCTGATCCTCTGAGGTGCCTCACATGGAGGTTGGCTCTAAATAGGTCCTCACTCAGTACTTGTTTAGTAATTACTGAGGTAGTTGTGGCTGTCTGGCTTACCTGTCATCATTTTGGGGAGACACTCATGGCATGGATGGGGACTCCAGTCCTTTAATTTTAATTCTTTCTCTGCCATTTCCTTAGGAGTACGCATTGGAAAAATCACATCCTCCTTGGGCCAAATGAAGCTCCTTTTCAAGTGAATATGAAAGGCAGGGCAGTAGGCCAGATATTTTTGTGATCTTCCCTATATCTCTGAAATTAACGTGGCAGCAGATGGGAAAAACTCAAATTTCTCTCCTCCTCTGCATTTCCCGCCAGTTTTGGTGTCTGAATCTTAGGAGAGGAGTGTGTGTCATCTTTACTTCAACTTAAATTTCACAGCTGAGCCAGTGGGATTTCACGTCCAGTTTACAGCCAAGGCAGCTTTGCCTGTGGGCGAGAATGCTGTGCTCAGGGCAGTGGTGTACATGGTCCGGCTCTCTTGTGGGTATCGTATCTGTCAGTCAAGCTTTTGACAGCAGCTGGAGGGCAGTGAATTCAAGGTTAAAGTCTCTAGCAAGGATGACACCTTGGGACTCTATTTGGCTGCTTGAAAGAAAATTGTCATATGTTGTCTATTTTCATCTTATTAAGAATAGCTTTGGGAGGATAGAGCATATTGTTCATATAGAGAAGAATATTTTTCTTCTTATTTGCCAAAGCAAAACAGCATGCACCTTTTTTAAATTCAAGAGCTGCATTAATCTGTTTTTATATTTAGAGATGCAGGAAATAATATCTTTTGAAAATTAAATTAGTAATATTCATACCAAATGGATAAGGATTACCCATCTTAAGGTGAAATCCTCTCATTGTAAAGGTGTAAAGAGATCAGGCTTATGATTTAGTAAGTAAAATCCTAATAGCATTTTATCCCATTTTCAAAAAGACTTTGGAAAGATACACAAATATAGTTGGTCAATGGGTCCATTCTCAATGAGCCACGGAAAATCTGGCTTTACAAAATTCTAGCGATAAATGGCATTATCTGATACCTTCAGCAATAGATAACTGGCTTTATCTTCCTAATTATCTGTATCTTAGACCATAATATTTGAAATCTCAATAAAACTAAAGAAAATACCTGACTAAATTGTGACTCTACTTTATAGGAATTGAGATTAGAATATGATAAATTAGGAGATTTTGAACTCACACGTTGCTTCTTGCAGACTTTATAGAATCAAATGCTGATGAAGATTGTTAATGTCCCCAAATCCTATTTATCTGTAGCCATTTCTTAGCAAGGTGAAAACGAGTGTAGCAATACTTGCATGCTCTTCATGTAGGATACTGTATGGAAAGAACAGAAACTTCAATTTATTAAGAAAATGGCAGTCTATTTTTTTTTCATGAGCAGTCATCTGATTTATAAAAAGATGTAACACAATTTTAAATGATACAAAATATCATTTTCAAAACAACATGAAAATAATTTTCAAAACACCACCAAAAAGTAAGCATATTTAACTATTCTCAGCTCATAACAGCAAATGTGTGAGAAGAGCAATAACGCATGTTATAGCATGTTTAATAAACCTGCAACAGAGAAAGTTGGTTGAAGGAAAGCAGAGAAACTTTGTCTTAGAACCGAGGGGCACCATAATCACCTGGCATCCACTCAGTGTTGTACCTATGGTTAGAAATGTACATGATGGGAACTCCAGGGATCTTCCTGATTCTTTGTTTAAGGTCCTGGTCAACTGTGGTCACAGTATAACACTTGTGCTGAGTTACTCTCTGTACTAAGCAGTCATCTGCATAGGTTCCTTTGTGTGTGCATGGTAATCGTTCAAATCTTGGATCCTTGGCGATCCTTAGAGCCACTCAATACTTCTGCCCCAATTTCTCATAATGGCTGAAATTACACAGTCAGTTATACAAGGGACACACTTGGCATAGAGACAATCCATCATGACTGCACCAAGTCCAGTTTGGCCTTAATGGAAAAGTTGATAAAGTTGGTGTCAACCAGGATGTGGTAAGGTGGGCCTAGCTGACTGTTATATTGGAAGAATAAGCAGGAGGGGTGTTGGGTGACTTCTCTTACTTTGAGTGCACTGGGATCTTTCTTTTCTTTCTTTTTAGGTTTTAATCTATTCTTTTCTTTAAGCCTCTGATCTCTGAGACTAAGCATTCACCTCATGGTTGCATATTTCCTTGTTTTCTTTTGCTTCCCCATGTTCATGCTGCACCCTTTGGCAGTCTATTTTTGATTCAGTATCTGCAGTATGAAGAGTTTATAGCTCCCTTCACCCATAGAGGAAAAGCTGTCCTTGATAATCAATTAGAATATATAGTTTAGCAAAGAATGAAGCCCATCCTCCAGAACGAGAGTAGCAAAATGCCTCATTCTGGAATCTTTGAATAAGTCTCACATAGTAGAAGGTATAATACTCCTTAGAAGAATGGTAGAAACTACAAAATTTGGATACATTGCTCTGAGTCATGAGAAATAACTCATGCATCATCAGAAACTTGTATGTCACCCTTTAAAAAATATATATTTTCATTTACTATAAATAGTATTACCAAGTTTGAGGCTGTCCACTAAGATCTGTCATACTCTGGACTTTTCTCAAAAAATAGGAAACTTAAGAAATAATATTGATTTCATAAATTTCAGATGGTTTCTTCTAAGTCTTGCTTGGGACACATTCATGTGCAGGCACACACACTCACACACACATTTGTAGTGGTTTCTTCATTTGAGGCTTATCTATTGATTCCTCTTTTACTTGAATATATTTTGCACATGGCATCCACATGCCTGGTTTGTAGCCCTTTTAAAAATTTTGAAGACAACATTTATTTTACACCAAACACAGCTGATGAGGTTAGCAAATATCACATAAATCCCAAGGACAAAAGATTCCAAACATGCTGATTTATTGCTTTTCTAATACTTGCTTAAGCAGCAAATTGGAAGTTTGTACATTCCAAGGTAAATTTGGATCTAGCTTAACAGTCCATATTGATATTGACAATCAACCTTCACTTAATTTATTAGAAAAACTGTCAACAGTGTTTCTTTTAAAAAAAAGCTTTATTGAAATATAATTGACAAACAAAATAGAAATATATTTCAAGTGTATGTCCAGATAATTTGATATACATTTACATTGTGAAAGTTTCAATTAATACACCTTGTTAATTAATACATCCATCACCCCAAATATTTATCTTTTTTCTCTTTTGGTTAGAATATTTAAATTCTACTCACTTGGTAAATTTAAATTATGTAATGTTGTGTTAGCAACTATAGTTTGCATGTTTTACATTAGTTCCTCAGACCTCATTCATCTTCTAGCTGAAGATTTGTACCCTTTCCTCAATCTCTCCCTATGTCTCCCACCCAGTCCCTGGAAACCACATTTCCACTCTGTTTCTATGAGATGGACAGCTTTTAAAATTCCGCACTTAAGTGATACCATGCAGTTCTTGTCTTTCTGTGTGGCTTATTTCACTTATTATAAAGTCAAGGTCATCCATGTTGTCACAAATGGCAGGATTCTCTTCTTTCCCATGTCTGAATAATATTCCATTGTATGTATACCACATCTTTGTTATGCATTCATCTATCAGCGAGCACTTGAATTGCTTCATATCTTGGTTATGAATAAGGATGCAATGAATACAGATACCTCTTTGGTATCCTGTTTTCTTTTCCTCTGGATATAGACCCAGATCCAGAAGTAGAATCGCTGGGTCATATGGTAGTTATATTTTTAATTTTTTGAGGAATCTCCTCCTGTTTTCTATAGCGGTTGCACCAATTTACATCCACATCAACTGTGCACAAGGGTTTCTGCATCTCCAATAGTTGGTATCTCTTGTCTTTTTGATGACATCCATAACTTTTGGATAAGGATTTATACTCTTAACCTTGATGGTTATGTCCAAAGGAAGGGTAGTGTAACTGATCTGATCACAGGACACTTTTAAAAGAAGAACTGGCAGCACCTTAATGGACACTAGTTACCTGCAGAGCCATGTTGAGCAGTGCTGCAGGGACATATTGAAACCATGTATATGGTTGACTCCGAGGGAGAAGGTACCAAGTGACAAGAGCAGAGAGTTAAGGCTATCTCAATAGAGGTGAGGAGACTGTGCAGACGACTGAGAATCATTGGATGAAAACCAAGAGAGAGTGGAGTTTCAAATGCCTAGTGACCCACGGGAAAACAGAAAAGAACACACGTTGTCTTTAGCAATATGGGAGTTCTTGTTGAGAGCCATTTCAGTAGGCTGGAAGGGGCATGTGGCCACAGGAGGAAGAATTAAGGAATGCGATGCTTGTATCCAAGTGAATGCACTGGGGCTAAATGGGCTTCAGGGCATGGCCAACAGATGCAGGAATGTGCACAACTGCCATACCATAGGCATTCTGGATGGCAATGATGTGATATTCTGAACAGGTAAACAACTTTTGGCAAAAATCTTCCTTCACTTTACTCAGTGGTTGCATTCCCTTCAAATGCAGCCTGTCTTGGCCTTTGTGGTGCAGGGTGTGCTTCAGCCTCCCTCCCATGTTCTAGGATTCTCTCCTAGAGAAAGAACTTGACCCTCTTCATCCATTTCACCCATTAGAGGTGTGGGGATGCGGGAAGTCTGTCAAGATTCTTACTCAGTCCACGCAGAGGTCAAGACTGGTTAAATGCAGATATTTTAATTTATCAGGCCTGGAGTAGGAGTAGGAGTAGGAGTAGGGGGTCTTAGTTTCTAACCAGGGAGATTTTGGTGTCTATACAGGTGATTCTGATAATCTGGCAGATTTGGAGATTCTGAGGCTGGGAAGCAACTTGCTTTTTCTCTTTCTCAGGTCTTGGAAGCGGCCAAGCTCTTCTACGTCTTGGGAACCCAGAAGTCACTGTCTTCCCTCCATATTCAGGAAGCCCCCTCTCCCCCAAAAGTGTCTCTTTTGGTTTTGTCTTCCTGGCATGGAAACTGCCCATAATCACCTACCACATGCCATTGTAACCCGCCACAAGGATCTATCCCAGAAATAGTAAATTCCTGACACACAACCCTCCTGTGTTCCTTGTGGATGTCACCATTCCATTAGGCATTCTTTCCTATTGAACCTCAATGTGACCTCAGAATCTTTCTCAACACAAAACTGGAATCTGCATCATCATTTGACTTGTGTTTGTATATAAGATAACATTTATTTGCCCTCTCTAGCAAAGCACAAACTCTTCTTGCATTTTTATTTAAGCCAAGATTCCTTGAATATTTAATTATTTATGCTATAATTGTGAGCAGATGGCAGCCTACAAGTTATCCACTTATTCTGTGTGAGAGGAAGTAATGTCTTGCTTGCAAATCATTCCTCCTGGGATATATTATGATCAATGCACAGACACTTCCCATTTTTCAATTTCATGAATAACCTCTTTGCAGAATACCAATGTAGTTCTGTATGTGTTATGAGATGTCAACTCAATTAGAATAAGTCAAAAAATTTTGTGAACAGACACTAATTTGTTGATATTTCAGTGAATTCTGAAAAATTGACTTAAATTTAACAGCAAAGTCCCTAGCACAAAATGCCTTTTTTTTCCCTGTTGAGAGAATAAAATTTGAGTAATGCATCAGAATTTTGAAGAGCTCTCTTAAAGGCTTTTAAAAAAATAATGTGTGGACGGGTAGGCATATTTAATTATGACAGCATTATGTCTCCTCCAAACTTTAAACTTGAAAAAACACTGAGTTAGGTGAGAGGCCAACATTTGTTAAAGCCTGGGGTTTAATTCTTGCTTGCTTTCCAGAGATATTACCTCTGAGGTAATGTGGTAAAGTTCATTTAAAACTCAGGTGACTTGTGTCTATTAATTGTCCCTCCTTGGAGTAAGCATATTAATAAAATGATTATTTAGACAAAGTGGCATGTAAAAATCATTAATGGAGAACAGACATGGCTATCTTCCATGACATAGAGATGATTTTGCTAAATGCCATAATTGAAGCTGATTGTATTAAAACAGCAGGATAAGGTGCCCACCATGTTCAATTTTCCCCTCACTTTCAATATTTGGTAATTAAAAAATGTAGGGTTTTATTCTGAATGATGACTAGCTCAATGCAATTATTCTGGTTCCAATGGCTGAACAGATGCTGCTCTAGAAACACAGATGGTAGAGAATCAAAATTATCAACCTCTGAGCCACAGATTTTTATAGTCAATATTCATAATGTAAGGACCTGGATCCAGGCTCTGGGATCACTACAATCTTACTGAACTTTATTTAACTCTGGAGAAAGTTTTGTGCTGGTATGAGGAAGTAGTTCATTTCCTTCCTTTTAGAAGAATTTTAACTTGGTAGGGTTATGTCTATTCTTGTGAATTAATCGTCCCAATTTCTTTTAAAATTATTTTTTATTGTTTAAAGTATTCCATATGAATCCTTTTCCAACAATTGACCTCTTCCTACTCATTCTCAGCCTCCAAGTACATGCCCTTACCCCCCTACTGACTGTGTCCATGGGTTATGCTTATATGCATGCACATAAGTCTTTTGGTTGATCTCTCACCTTTCCCATCCCACCCCCAAAAAGCTCTCTCTTCCTTCCCCCTGAGGTTGGATGGTCTGTTTGATGCTTCTATGTTTCTGGATCTATTTTAGTTCATCAGTTTATGATGTTCATTATATTCCACATATGAATGAGGTCATGTGATATTTATCTTTCTCCAACTGGCTTATTTTGCTTAGCATAATGTTCTCCAGTTCTTATGTCTTGGTGAAATGTCACAAATGCCAAAGACTTTAAAAAGTATCATTTAATTTAATAACTAGTCTCAAAACATATTTCAGAGTTTATATTACCTTCAAAAAATATTCTGGAGCCTGTAGGAAAAAAATTTGAGAAGCCATGTTTAATATTTTATCTTTTTGGACAACCTGTAAAACATTATCCCTTACCTCTTTAATCTGGATAATCTTAATCATTCTGTTCTTAGGTTCCCACATCTAAATGCATTTGGTCCTTTCCCATTAGTCCTTGTGAAATGTCCCACATGTTAACCCTTTGTTGTACATGCTGATTTGTCTACATGTCAACACTAGCTTCCCACCTCTACCTCCACCCCATCCCAGACCCGGCTTCCACTCCAGCTGAGGCACTGGCTGCATCTAAGTGGGTGGTGTATGTAGAACATTCTCTAAGAGACAGTTATGAGAGAGATAATACATGAAGAATAAAGTCAGAGTAATTACCATCAAGATATTACTACCTTCTTGAGGAAATAAAATATTTTTATGTATTTTTACTGTGTTAAAAATGGAAAATCCTAGATGATTAGACATAGGCAAGTATGACAAACAGCAATTTTTGTTTTTTAGATGTCAGAACAAAATTTATTACATTTGTGTGTGTGTATAAATATGGTAAGAATCCAGCTGCCAGATGTCTCAGTGAGAGCTTACATTATAATTATTTCATTAATTTTACATGATGAACAACAGTAAGTTTATCTGTGTACTCTTAAATATTTTTGCAATAAAAACTCCATCACACTTGTCAGAATAAATGAACAAAACTCATTCCCCCTTATGTAAGATTCTTTGTTTTGGAGGTTATTTTGTTGTTGTTTTGCACTTTTATTAGACCACTAGAGGTCTGATGCACAAAAATTTGTGCACTCAGCAGGGTCCCTCAGCCCTTCCTGTGCCCTCTCACAGTCTGGGACCCCTCAGGGGATGTCCACCTGCTGGCTTAGGCCCACTCCCCAAGGGATCAGGCCTAAGTTGGCAGTCAAACATCCCTCTGGCAGCCTGGGAGCCCTCAGGGGATGTCCAGTTACCAGCAGGGAGCAGGCCTAAGCTGCAGTCGGACATCCTTAGTGCTGTTGAGGAGGCAGGAGAGGCTCCCACTACCGCTGCTGTGCTGGCAGCCGTTAGCCTGGCTTGTGGCTGAGCAGAGCTCCCCCTGTGAGCACACTGACTACCAAAGGGCAGCTCTTGCATTGAGTGTCTATCCCCTGATGGTCAAGAAAAATGTCTAAAATACTTGATGCTTAATATGTGTTGAATTATTTGTAATTAAAAAATTAATAAGTGTTATGGATGGGAAGACTTTTTCCCATTGGTCTGTGATAGAAAACATTGTCATTCAAAAGGAATGTGTGGCATTCAGGGCAGAACAGAAAAACAAATCTCATTAAGCAATAAACATTTGATTTTTTAATATGGGAAATAGAATTAAAGAGGCTGTTAGCACAGTGCTATTTTTTTTTAAAAAGTGTTTTGTTTTTTTTAGACTCAGGAATGTAATGGTAAATGATACACTTAACCCCAATAGCAGTACAAATTCTATATATAGTTACAATATTTTCTAGCTTCAAATTTATCCTGCTTTAAGTGAATATGCAGCACATGGATATTCTGATTTCAATGGATATGTTCTGTTTTCTTTATTCTTCTTTAGAACTGTCAGGCAATTCTTCAAGACTCTGAGAAACTATGTCCCCAGGGGATGAAGAGACACCTATATATAGATGCATATTGGTCTATGGAAAGTACTTTGCTTTGGTATCCATGGGGATGACAGGTGCTAAAGAAATGTAAGCTGATAATATGACACAAAACTGAGCTATATGACTTAGTATTAGGCTTTGGCGCCAAGAGAGCTTGATATAATCTGAAGTGTGAAAGAGATTGGTAAGAGTGTGGTATGCTTATTCTGAGTTTAAGGTGGTGTCAAATTGTGCCTTAGGAGGAGAAGGGTTTAGGAAGTTCTGTCCTGATAAAAATAGTTGAATATTTGTTTCATGGTTTCAGTCGCAGTAATAGGAACATGGTCAGATTTGTTGAGGAGTGTGAAGAAGACTGATCCGACAATGAGACTTCAGGTCGGAATAGGAAAGGCGATACCAGAGATGGCATATCATAGCGATTAAAGGACTGAGCCTGGAGGAAAATTGTTCTGGGTTTAAACTTTTGCTCAGCCACTTTCCAGCTGTATAATCTTGAGGAAGTTTTTAAAATTGTCAAAACCCACATTTCTTTTCTTGTAAGATGTCTCCATCCAGACTCCCCGCGATGACAGAGAAAGATAACGCATGTGTACTGCGTGGCTCAGTGCTGACACAGTGTGCAACGGTTTGTAACTTGCATGTGCATTTATTCAAGAAAGAAGTGCCCCCAAAGAAACAGCATCTCTTTATGGAATGGTTTACTTTTAGCTGCTTACAGCGCTTTTCTGTAATTCATCGCTGAGACCTGTGTCCCTGTTTCTCCCATGATTCTCTAGAATACTAATTTTTAGCTCTCATTGCTTTTCTCTGACAGGCAGGCCACCTTGTGATAGTTAACTGAGATAATGTGTAAAATACATTGAGGATATTGCATTACATGAGATAAGATCACCGTAATGTTACCTATATTATTAATGATCAAAACTGTCCACTTATGCAGGGCTTTGCTTTCTTCCTGGAGCAGCTCCTTTCACCTGTTCCTTCCCTACCACTCCTGTGCCGACAACAGGACCTGCACAGCATCTCTAACTCCCCCACAGCTTCCTGCAGACTGCTCCTCAGAATCCCGGGAAGACCCACTGCACAGAGGAACCCTTCTGCACTGCTGGTGGGAATGCAGACTGGTGCAGCCACTGTGGAGAACAGTATGGAGTTTCCTCAAAAAATTAAAAATGGAACTCCCATTTGACCCAGTGATCCCACTCCTAGTAATATATCCTAAGAAGCTAGAAACACCAGTCAGAAAGGATATATGCACCCCTATGTTCATAGCAGCACAATTTACCATAGCTACGATCTGGAAACAGCCTAAGTGCCCATCAGCAGATGAGTGAATTAAAAAACTGTGGTACATCTACACAATAGAATACTATGCTTCAGTAAAAAAGAAGGAATTCTTTCCATTTGCAACAGCATGGATGGAACTGGAAAGCATTATGCTAAGTGAAATAAGCCAGTCAGAGAAACATAAATATGATATGATCTCACTCATTTGTGGAATATAGAGAACAACATAGACTGATGGACAGGAATAGATCCAGAGACAGAGAAGCAGCGATCGGTCTGTTGATCCCCAGAGGGAGGGTGGGGGAGGGTTAAGGTGGGGGGGAGAGATCAACCAAAGGACTTGTATGCAAGCATATAAGCCAAGCCAATGGACTCAAACAACAGGGGATGAGAGGATGAGTTGGTGGGGGGGGGGGTTGGGGGTTATTGGGAGATGAGGACACATTTGTAATACCTTGACCAATAAAGAAAATAAAAAAAATAAAAAAATAAAATGCATATGCTCCCCTCCCTCCCGCAGTCGGCTGTCCCCTCTGATGACTAACCAGCCCTCTGGTTTTTCTTTGTCATTGTGTGAATGTCCTTTACAATTCCTGACCTCTAACCTTGGTGAAATCCTGACCTGGCACCTGGTCCCCAAATTTCATCTCTGATGACTCCATTTGCTCCAGAGAAGTGCAGCTTTGCTAGCAGTGCAGTAAATCAACTTGAAATAGAGGGTATGGTTTCAGACATTCATTGTACTGGTTTCAGTACCTTCTCTCTGACACAAGAATTCAAATGGTCCCTGAGAGAAAAGCATACCATGCAGAATTGTAATTATTAGCACAAGCTAGATATCAGCAAGTGTATATACATTAAAACCCATCTATTCCTCAGCTCCTTATTTTGTTTCTTGGAGCTATTCCTGGAGAGTTTACTTAAAGCTAGTATTCGTGCAAGTGAGAACATTAAGTGAATGCATCCCTTCTGACAACCTCATAACATTTCCCTAAATAAGATCAGAAATGGGGGATATATGAAATTTGGGATATACAAAACAGGAAAGTATAAAGAAGACAAGACCAAAGAAACTTTGGAGGAGGTGAGGTCAAGAGAGATTATTTGAAAGGTTAGATTTGAGTAGAGGAGGAGAGAGAGGAAGAGGGAGAGGGAGAGGGAGAGGGAGAGGGAAGAGATTGAGGGAGAGGGGAGAGAGAGAGAGAGAGAGAGAGAGAGAGAGAGAGAGAGAGAGAGAGATCCTGAAAAAAAGGAGAAAAATAGGGACAGAAGTCTTTAAATATTTCATTAAAGATTTATCACCTAAAGTGTGGTGTGTGTGTGTGTGTGTGTGTGTGTGTGTGTGTGTGTCTGTGGATGTCAAATATAAGATTTTGGGTAAATTTAATATTCTAATTAAATAAAAGGGAAGAGGTACAGCTTAAACGAAAGGTTATGTGTGGTTGTAGGAATTAGTGAGTTTAATTTAAACTTCATGAGTATGCATGTTATTTCTAGGCTTTTCAGAAACCACATGCAATGAAATTCCTGTTCAGTGCTTTTGCAGACTGTGGCTTTTTTCTGTTACATCTCCCCCTCCACTTTACTTTTAAATTGTGTTTACACAAAGCAGGCTCGAATTTCTGCCAAGAGCAACACACTTCTCAGCCTCAGCTGTACTGTATTTTGCAAAATATAAGCTGGAGAGGAGAGGGAGGAATGTGTGGTAACCTTGAAAGCTTGTCAGGACATTCCCTCTGTAGTCTGACTGGCCAGCTACTAATGGGAAGATGAACAGGGATGAGGAATCAAGTGTTTGGTTCAAGTGGTCAAATTTTTGTGAGATGAAGTAAAGAAAAATTACAGCTCATGGAATGTTTATAGTGCTGTGCTACACACAGTTGGGCTGTGTGTTCTTTCATACACTCAATCCTCACAATCATCTTGCAAGTTTTACAATTGAGAAAAATTGAAACTCAGAGAGCTTAGATAACTTATCCAAATCTCAAAAGAAATTTCAAACCCATTTTGGCCTGAGCTCTACACTCTACATTCTACTTCCAAATTCTCTTGTTTAAAAAGGGACCTGGAAATATGGGGACAATATCACCATTGCTGTCCTGACCCATAAGTATATTAAGAACGAAAGGGAAAAAACGGTACCTGCTCAAAACATTTGTGATTAATTATTTTCAGGAAGTCTTAGAGTAAGATGTCTAGGTTTAAAAAATAATATTTTCTATTTCTTGTGTTAATTATACATTACTATTCAAAATAGAAATTTTGGAAAAAGGCAGCAAACCATTTAAAAGATATTAAAAATAGTTAGTAAGCTCACTGTATTAGAGTTTATGTGAGTTGCTATAATGAAGTCATCCTAAAATAGAGTGAGAGATTATAAAAATTAATTTACCTCTCATAAGAATTTGAAGGAGAACATTTCAGACAAAGTAGTTTTGTGAACTTCAATGTGCCTTATGGACACACATTATTTCTATTCACATTCTGTTTTCAAGAACTATGTCAGATAGCTTCTCCTAGACACAGGCAAAGTAGTCCTGGATAATCCATTTTTCTCCAGTGTAAGGAGGAAAAGTAGAATGGATTTTACAGGAAAACTGTCTCCATCCACAAAAACTGTTATTATATTTTAGTTTATGTCTTTAAATAATCTTAATATGAATACTATACCTACATGATTTAAAAACAAAATTAGAAAATCCGTCTCCCCCCCCCACTAAAAAAAAGCCAAAAAACAAAATTAGGATTTTATACCTACTGTTTTGTAACATGTTTTTCTCCCATTGAGTACGTTGGCAATATTGTTTCATTTCACTAAGTATTCTGGTGTAGCATTACTGTGATATGGCACAGATATTCCATCATCTGGATGTGCCATGCTTTATTTATTTTTTCAATCCCTTATAGTTGTTTCTAGTTTCTACCATTTTATTAAAATAAAAGTGAGATCAATGACTTTACGTAAAGATGTTTCTATGCATCTCAGGACAATACTTAGAAGTTAACAGGTAAAAAATTGCTAATTTGTATTGTAGAAAGATTGTATTAATTCACTGTCTTATCAACAATGGATGAGAGCAAAGACGTAATGATACAAAAATCACTTACCCTAGACCTCCTTAGTATAATTATCTTCATTACTATTGAAATGCATAAGACCTGGACTCTGCCTGTTAGTATTCCCTTGTTATTTAAAAATATTTACTTCCTCCTTTGCCACTTCTATGGAAAGAATATACCTCATGAACAACATAAACTAATGAACAAAAACAGATCCAGAGACAGAGAATCATTGTTCAGAATGTCAAACCTCAGAGGGAAGGTAGGGGAGGGTGGGGGTAAGGGGGAGAGATCAAACAAAGGACTTGTATGCATGCATATAAGCCTAACCAATGGACATAGACAACAGGGGGGTGAGGGCATGAGTGTGTGTGTGTGTGTGTGGGGGGGTAATGGAGGGATAAGGACACATATGTAATACCTTAGTCAACAAAGAAATTAAAAGTAAAAAAAAAAAAGAATATACCTCACCACCCTTTGAGTTTGGGGTTGGTCAGTCATGTGATCTGATTTTCCCAATGAGATGTCAATTTCATAATTTCAAATTTCATTTCCTTTGAAATGTTCTTGCCTGATTATTGTGGACCTTTTTGTTTCTCTGTCATTGCCATGAATAAAGCTTCCCCAGGGTAGCCTTTGGTGCAAGAAGAGTGACATGTGTAGATAGGTCAGGACCTATGGGAGCTTGGAGCCACCCAGTCACCCCAGTCTATCTCAGCCACGTGTGAGTGAAACCGACACCTTAATGTATGTCACTGAAACTGACTGGATTATTATGTAGCAATAGCTGACTGGTACAGTGCCAACTGACAACACACAAGTAGCAAAAGAAAACCTCTTAGTTGTGGAATATATAATGTATTAGGGGTGGGTCTTTCCCCAGCTCTCTGCACCATTCTTTCTATCTCTCTGGATAAGTGATGGTCCCTTAATTTCCAGGTGTCAGTAGGTGAATGAGCTAAAGTTATCATTCTAGTTGTGCCATTTCAGTTTTGTATGTTCTTCCATTTTTACTCCCTTTTTGCTTTAAACTTCAGTTCAGTCTAGTACAAGAGGCTAATAAAGTGTGGAACAGCATTTGGTGTCGAAAATGTCAGGTGATAATGAGAAAAGGAAAACAATTATTAACAAAACCAGTTGCAGACACCCATGGGATGCATCCTTTGATTCTACATCTTGTATATGCAGTGCACTGAGATCATCAGCAGAACCTAAACCCGGGAAATATGGCTGCGATGCAGAAGCTATGGCATAGTTTCTTGTATGCTTAATAAAAATATAACTTTATTAAAAAATAAAACAAGAACCACACATGGCTTAATAAACTCTTAGGGATAATTCCAAAACATTTCATTCTAGAGGATTCTCAAGACTCAGACTTTAGGGGCAAATTCTTGTCATTTAAACATTTTAATAAGTCACAGAACATCTGCAATACCATTCCATGGGTAATGTCCCTTAATTCAACATTTATTGAAAGCTGTTTTTGTACCAGGAATCCAAAGCTGAATATTCCCTGAGCTCAGCTAGTTGACCTCCTAGGAGAGGAACCGTCATGAATCATAACTCCTGTAGAGCCATAACGCAACCATGGACAAGGTGTTATTTAAGAAGGACAAGTATAGCCAGACCTCAAGCCAGACTCGCAGTCCTGCTTCCACTTTACCAAAGCACACTACACTTCACATACCTTGTAGATGTTATTATTAATTTTCGTTGGCCTCTTATACTAAGCCATGTATCATTGTTCCAATTTTCTCATTCCTTCAGAACTCCCTTTTTTAAAATTTATTTTTTCTTTATTGTTTAAGGTATTACATATGTGTTCTTATTGCCCTAGTGTCTCCCTCCTTCCCCCCCTCACTCATGCCTTCACCCCCCTGGTGTCTGTGTCCATTGGTTAGGCTTATATGCATGCATACAAGTCCTTTGGTTAATCTCTCTCCCTTACTCCCACCCTCCCCTACCTTTCCTCTGAGATTTTTAATAAGTTATTTCTGACTTCTGTGGCCCTGTTGGTAGAAAATTCCCTATCAGTCTCCTTTTCTTGCTTTTAGTCCTAACTCTGACTCCTCTTTCCAGTAGATTTATAAAGATTAAGATCTCCCACTAAAGTTTTCAGAATGTTTGGAAGATTACAGTGAAGTTTTGTCCTAATCAGAGATGACTTAAAGCAAAAGTACTTTATAAATAGCAAAGGATTCATTTATTTTATCACTTGTCTGAGATAAAGGAGGGTTAATTTTATGATATTCATTGAGATCTCAGACATGCTATCAGTGTAAGATCTATGGGGGCATATTCAATGGGGAAGAAAACAACATATCAGCTCTACTCCTTCCACCCTCAGGAACCCTTGTTCTGCAGAAAAATTAGAGTCTGTTCATTATTAAACTCTATTTCTCCAGACAATGCTACCAACACCTCCTGATTAATGACAAAGAAAGCATTAATGACTTTAGTAATTTTTAAAAAGTCAGGGGCAAGTGTTTGCTGGTTGCCTGTGTAAAACCTATTTTTCAGTCAGTATAAAACAGTGGTTTCCAAACCAGTTGCGTATCATCAGGGAAACCTTTTATAAATAAGGGCTCCAAGACTCCTCATTTGGATATTCTGATGGTTATAGATGGATCCAGAAGCTGTATTGTTGTTAATAAGTCCCTCAGGTGGGTTTGATGATCACCTTGACTAGGGAATCATTAGAGAAATTTCTGGGGAGTACTATAATTCTTGAGACATTTAATCCTCACATTTTTTAACTTATCTCATTTAAATTATATTCATAACAGTGGCTGTGATTCTTGTCAGACCACTGATAATGGAAAACTGAGGCTTATAGACTCCTAAGTTCCTGGAGTCAGCAGGATTCCAGGTTCTTGGGTCCAATGAGAATCGCAGTCAGTGGTAGATTCTGATTTTTGTCTTGCATACATCTAAACTAATAAAAGCGGAATAGTAAAATTAACTGTTTCTCTGGGACGCCCAACAGTCAATCAGAGTGACTGTATGCAAACTAACCCAGCCAACATGGCGGCCGCCACTCAAGGACCTGAGTAAACGTTTAGGCAGCATCCGTTGTAGCAGGAGCGAAAGCGAAACTACCTGCACCCTGGCTCCTTCAGGCACTCTGGCCTGAAGCAAAACACACATTTGCAACAATTTGCAACATAATAAGCCAGGCCTGAGTCTAAGAATAACAACATTGTGTCATTATAGAAGCCAGGAGGTGAAGCAGAGAGGAGGCTTTGTTTACTAGGAGTCCTGGCCTTAAAGGAACAGCATCAATTATAGGAGATAAACAAACCTCAGAAACCTGCGTCCAGCCAGCCTTGCTGGGACGTTGGGTCAATGGGAGCTTTGGGCAGCCTTAAAGTCAGAAAGCGCCAATCAGCCACCACCCACGCTGGCCACAGCCCAGCGGGGTGAGGGACGTTCCTGGGGACTTGGCCAGCTTGGAGACTGCCATCAGCCCTCACCCAGCCTGGTCAGGCACGCCAGCAGGTGTACATCCCCCGAGGGGTCCCAGACTGTGAGAGGGCACAGGCCGGGCTGAGGGACCTCCCGAGTGCACAGAGCGGCTGCAGGGCGGAACAGCGCAGGACCCAGGACCAGTGCGTGGGAAACAGGCGGCAGGGTTGGAGGGCACTGGGAAGCGGTAAGAGGTGGCAGGGTTGGCAGCCTGCTTGGTGGGCTTCCCAGGCCCTTGGAGGGGCATCGGGAAGCGGGTAAGAGGTGGCAGGGTTGGCGGCCTGCTTGGTGGGCTTCCCAGGCCCTTTGCGGGGCATCGGGGAGCGAGTAGGAGGTGGCAGGGGGTTGGCGGCCTGCTTGGCAGCTGTCCAGGCCCTTGGAGGGACATCGGGGAGCGGGAAATAGGTAGCAGGAGGTCAGTTGCCTGCTTGGTGGGCTTCCCAGGCCCTTTGCGGGGCACCGGGGAGCGAAAAAGCCAGGCTGCAGGGGCCGGGGTCCTGCTTGGCAGCTCCCCAGACCCCTTGGCGGCACCAGGAAGTGGGAAAGGAAGGCAGCAGGAGACGGGTGAGTGGGAAAGAGTTGGCGGCCTGCTTGGCGGCTCCCCAGGCCCTTTACGGGACACTGGGGAGTGGGAAAGCAAGCTCTTGGGCGCTGGGGGCCTGGTTGGCGGCTTCCCAGGTCCCTTCTGGGGATCAGGGAGCAGGAAAAGGCTGGCCTGACCACGAGGCGGGGTTTTCCCTGCTTTCTGGTGGCTGGAGGAAGATGGGCAGTAGGCAAGCTTGGGAGGCAGGCAGCACCCAGCCCTGTCCACAGCTCAAAAAATAGAACAACATGTGGGGAGGGCAAGAGTCTGAGAGATCAACATAGAGGGGGTGCCTGCTCCAAGCCTCCACGGTGTGCCTGGTGGCAGGTCCCCAGCAGGTAGACACATACAAGAGGACTGCTCTGAGCCTCAGAAGCAGCTGGGGGCAGGTCCCCAGTGGTCACACACACACACACACACATAGGACATCCACTGAGGGGTCCCAGACTATGAGAGGGCACAGGCCAGGCTGAGGGACTCTCTCCACCCGAGTGCACAAATTTTTGTGCACTGGGCCCCTAGTATGTATATAAGGAGGTAATTCGTGGTACCATCCCTCTCAGAAAGTCCTGGTACAGGCTTCCATGTGGGGCAAGTACAAGAACACCACTGGTGTGATGTTTAAAGAATTTTGAAGAATCTCTTCTTCAATGTAGCTAATGATACCTACTGCTCTGACTCCCCACCCCTAGGCTGCTAAGTGTTACAACACTTTTTGCCCTGTGAATGTTGCTTTGCTCTTTTTCAGGTTATAAATACCCCTATTGAGGAATCTAGATCAGCACCCAAAGACTATGGGGGAAATCCATCTTTGATTTCTGGACTTATTTCCCAGCAATTTCATGGTCCATGTCAATTAGGGCACTGCCCTACTAAGCTTCCCTTGATACAGGATCCAATGCCCTTCTTGAAGGTGTCTGGGTCTTAACACAATGAACCTAGCTCTGTCCTTATTTACTAAGACCTCTGACAATCTCCACTGAAGTTTCATAGTTACTAGGGTGCCTGTATAGTTCTTGTGCTTCCTTTGGACACACACACATACACATACACACACAAGAGTGGAGGATAAATAGATACAACTATTACCTGGTCTCTTCAATATAGAATATGTGATCACTAGGCAACTGGTACCTGTGAACAGGTGCTGTTCAATTTTTGGAAGAAATATGTTCTCAAGAAATTTACTAGTTTTGGCAAGGTTAACACATCTGAAGTAATGGCAAACCATAAAAAGAAAAATGTAATTCAGTGTTAAAGTATGTGGAGAAGGCTATAATAAAGTGTTTCAGAATTCTACAGCATTGTCTTCCTTCTGTCCATTTCCCTATATCATCAGAAAGTAAACCCAAACTAACCACCACTATAGAAACAATGAAAACTTGCTTGATTAGTTTATTCCGCTCATCCAGCTATGCCTTTTTATTTTTTTTACCGTCTTCTCTCTTTCTTTTTCTTTTGTTGTAATCCAGCAGCTGAGCATAAGAAATGTAGATAAAGTACATAGAAAAGTGGGAGAGCTGCCTCTTATTTTAGAACCTGATAAGATGTGTTAGCTTTTACATTTTGAGCTCTGTGGGATGTCAGGCACTTCAGAGCAGGGGTGGCATCTATCTTTATGATGCTACTTGCACAGGCATCCTATTTGCAAGAAACTATTCTTTGTTTCATTTATTATTTTTAAATAGACTTTGTCAAGATCCCAAAAGTTCCTTCTAAAAAGGCAATCTGTCTTCTGATTTCATTTGCAAATCTGGATGCCCCAGTGCAGAGCAATGTGCTTCTGACAGCAGGGTGGCCTCATGTGTGAGCTCTCTTTCCTTCATGGTGTGCCCCAGAAGCTGAAACTCATCATTGCTGTTTTCTCTCAGACCCTCCAGGCACACAGAGTAGGAGGGCACATTTCCTGTGGCCCCATGCCACTTTTCACCACCATCAGATGCTTCTGCAATGCCTGTTTTGTGAGGTAGTGGCTGCCTTTTTGTTGCCCAGGAAGATCACCTGGGGAAGTTTTAAAAAAACACCAAAGCTTGGGTCCTACCCCTAAGAGTCTGATTGAATGGATCACAGTACAGGGTGATCTGGGCAAGGATCTTTAAAGGCTCACTGGGCAATTTTAAGATTCAGTCAAGAGTTAGTGGCATAGGGAGGTATAGGGCTGAGACTGTCTATATTGTGATAGTCAAAATGTAGGTGAGGCTAAAACAGAACTTTAAGAAATTATGTGCCAGGATATGTTATTCAAATTAGCATATCTTGCTTGGAAATGTCTTTAGGACCTGCTTTATGTTCTTAAATCTCTACTATGGGACCAAAGTTTGTTCTTTCAAGTTGATGATGAGCATTCAATCACTCCCAAGTGATTAAATTGAGGTGCCACATGAATTATTTTTAAATCCAATGATAAGAATGATTATAATGTGATGAGATTGGTTTGTTTCACTCCATTCTCCGCCCATCTGGTAAAATGTAAATCAGATGACATCATTCTCCCCTTAAGATCCATCCGTGGCTTCCCAGTAGAACAAAATTCAAAGTTCTTGTCAAAGTTTACACAGAGATATGGCTCCTTCCCACCACATTCTTGCCTCCTACTGCTCCTCCTTTTAATACACATCAGCCACACAGACCTCCTTCCTGTTTCTTGAACTCACCAAATACATTCCCACCTCAGGCCTTTGGACTTACACTTCTCTTTGAGCGGAAAGCTTAGTCCCTCAAATCTCCAAGTGAGATCCTTCTTGTTATTCAGGTCTCAGTGCAAATGTCAAATCTTCAGAGAAGCTCTCCCTCCCACCCTTTTTACTCCAGTCACCTTCTATTATGTTATCTGTTTTATTGTTTTCATAGCTCACACTCCTGAAATTAACTTGTTCATTGGCACATCTGTTTACTGTCTCTCTCCCCTACCCAAAATGTAAGTTTCTAGAGAGTGGGATCTTGTTTGTGTTGTTCACTCTCTTATCTTCAATTCCTAAAATAGTGAGTGGCTGGTACATGTTAGGCATACAGTAATTACTGTTGGAAGGAAGGAAGAAAGAAAAAAGAAGGAAGAAAGGGAGGAAGGAGGGTAGGAAGGAAGAAAGGAAGGAAGGAAGGAAGGAAGGAAGGAAGGAAGGAAGGAAGGAAGGAAGGAGGGAAGGAAGACTGAAGGGGTGGAAGGAAGGAAGAAATAGAGGGAGGAAGAGAAGAGAACTTCTAGAAATGTAGTAAGTAGTTGATAGTCTTTTCTGAGTCCCACGTTTTCAAATATATACTTAGCTATCTGCATGTTCAGTTTACCTGCTCCTCCCCAGAACCAGTGAAACCTGTGTGAGATATATGACAATCTCTCTGTAGTCTCACTCCTTTCTTGGAGTTGGTATCTAAGGGTTTTAATGGCATTTATAGCAGCAGTCTCCATGGGTAGAAGATAAGATTCTTATGATGCTTGAGAGAAGCATGACCATTAGCAAACTTTGATCAAGTTTAAGCACCAGACCTGGTAGTGCTGAAACATCTCAATATTGCATGGAGGTTATTGGAATATATATGCCTTAAATGTTTACAAAATTTCTGAAATAAGAGTTTAGGGAGAAAGAGAATCCCCTCTCTCATATTCTGTCATACTAGACCGACTTGAAGAACACCAGGCAGCTGCAAGAGAGATCATGGGCCCCATTTGAGTGGGGAGAGCAATCCATCTCTTGGGACTTCTAGTGGTAGGGTTTTGTTCCCATATTTTCAGAATAAGGCACTGAACATATTTTCTGATTCAAAAGCCAGAACACCTGGTGCAAACTGGAGTCTACTTTTCAAATCTTGGTACTTATGAATATTTAGATTTTTTTTTTCAGATCAGTGTAGTTCCACCTGAGAATCTTGTGCCCTATACATCCAGATGGTTCAATAGGTCCAGCTGGTGATAATATTTTTAAAAATCTTACTGCTTTCCATGAAAAACAGCATGGCATTATATGCCAGATGGTAACAATGAAGTCCTAGGCTCCCTATGTCTGAAGAATCATCTGCCTGGAGGTAGTTTCCACCTCCTCAATATCCCCTTGGTTTGTTCCTCCTGCAAGAAGAGGGGATGGAGTAGGGGATGGGGGTTGTAGCAATTCCATTCCCTTTTCATCTCTGATTTACCATATGCCCTTTTCAAGGACTGGAGTTGCATATGGAAAACTAAATTATGTGATTTTAGGTATTCTGAGAAAGACAGTCTACCAAACACAGACTTCTACCAGCCTGTTCACCTAGAGGGTCTGTATTACCCATTGGTTAGTGCTCATTTGGGGTTTGTTTGTGATTTAGCTTATCAGATAAGCTAAACACCTATGGGTAGGGAAAAGGGGAGTGTAGGAGGGGAGAAAAAAGTGAGGAGGTATGGTTGATAAGTGAGATGTTGTCCTTGAAAAGGGTGTAACAGAACAACTCAAGAAGACTGGCAGTCTAAGATAGGAGACAGACTCCAGAAAGGGAGCCGAGAAAGATACTAGGCATTGGCTTCTGGGAGTGAGCGAAGTCCTGGAACTTGCGCTGTCCTTTGTCCTTGGGGAAGCTTCTCTTTCTCAACCCACCATTGACTATTGTTATTTAGTGCTCTGTTCTTGATCCTCTTCGCACTTCCCAGTAAATGCTCTCCCAACATGATCTCATCCACAATAGCAGCTTCCACTACTACTTGTGAGTTTTGATGACTCTCAAAACTAAAGCCCCACTTCAGATACTTATTCCTAAATATCTCCTCTTGGATGTCCCAGAAACACCTCAAATTCAACAGGTACAAAGTGCAAACTTCATTTCTCTTGCTAGCTCCTGTCCTCTACCCCATATCTCTGAAGGCAACCTGTTTCCTTTGTCTTACTTCCCTCCTCTCTGGACAGGAACAAGTAGACCATGCCCAAGAAGATGTCACTCTGACCAAGCCCTAGAGACATTACTTATGTTCTCTTCCATGCCACTAATCTTATTGCTGTTACCTAAGGTGAACCCTCATTTCTTACCAAAAATTCTGAAAATCTAATCCCACCTCTACAATCTATGCTATTACTTCCTCATGGCTTCATGCTCTGCACATGTCCTCAGGTCCTCAATAACTGAAATAAGCATCATTATACCAGCTGTTGTTTATTGAATTTTTGCTGTTTTCCATAAACTTTCAGCAATCATCACCATAACCCTGCAAAGTACCTATCATTACTCAGTGAACAATATACCTTACATTTGGAACCAGGGCTTACTGATTCCAAAGCTTTGCTCTTTTTACTGTTGTTATTTCATCCTCTTCTTCACACTCTCACCCATTTCACTGTGCCTCTTGTTTCTGTGCCTGCGCATCTTCAGTTCCTGCATACTTCAGTATTGAACTTGGGAGTTGTTTTCTTCAAAATACCCTGTTGAATATCATTTAACATGTCCCAATCTATTTTATATGCCTCTTTTAGGTTTTCATTTACACCCCTTGCTACTCTCCAACATTGTGAAATACCATGAAAACACATTTCTTTTCCTCTTTCTATATCCATGTCTGCCTTTTTCAGAAAGGGTTTTAAGTCTACAAGGGTAAATATTGAGTCTTTTATCTTTTATTTCCACTACTTATAACAATTCATAATACATAAAATGTGTTAGGTAAGGTTTCATGAATAAATGAATTGATATCAATAAAAATCTGTGAAGTAACACCTAGAATTATTAAAATCTCCATTTTAGTGAAGAGGAAGTGAAGTAAGGAAGGTTGGATGGGCCTGCTTAAAGACTCTAATACATAAGTAAGTAACAAAGTCAAGACTTGAATATTTTCCTGGTCCTGTGAGGCAAGGTAGCATCACACACAACTTGTTGCTTTTATACCTTATTTTATTTCCCTTCAGTACTCCTTTTTTTTTCCTTTCTCTTTCTTTTTCATCAAGTCACTTTCTCTGAAAAGTATGCCTCATCCACATCTTAGTGCACACAATGGCACTAACATACCTAAACTGGCTCTTTTCACCACCTAGGCTCTCCTTTGTCCGTTTGCCTATCTCCTCACCTTAGTATACTTTTCATGTCAGACATTATAGCTTTGATTTTTAGAAGTTTAATTTGGCTCATTTTCACATCTTCCGTATCTAAAAGAGAAATATTCTTTCTTTTAACTCCTTGAGCACCTGTAATATAGTTTTAATGTTATTGTGTACTAACTATACCATATTTCTCATTTCTAGTGGGCATCAATTTACTGATATTTGTTTTGATTTTGAATTGTATTTTTTGCTTTGTTTCAAGGGTAGGTATTTTTTGCTTGATGCTAGACATTATGAATTTTAACCTATTAGATGTTGGGTACTTTTTGTTTCTATAAATATTCTTGTTGTAGTTCTATGATACAGTTAATTTTCTTTGAAACAGTTCAATTCTTTCTGGTAATGATTTAAAACTTTGTTAGGTGGGGTAGAATACATTTAAGTTAGCATTAATATTCCTATACTATTCATGCAAAATCTTTTTTGTTTACTCAATCTGGGTGGTTAATTTTATACATCATCTTGAATAAGTTAATAAATGTCCAGATAGCTGGTAAAACATTATTTCTGGGTGTGTCAGTGAGGGTGTTCTGGAAGGAAAAAGATTAGCATTTGATATAGTAGACTGAGGAAAGAAAATCCCTTCCATTTATGTGGGTGGACTTTATTTGATCTTTTGAGGACTTGAGTAGAACAAAAAGGTAGAAGAAGGGCAATTTTACTCTAGTTACTTGAGCTGGGATATTCATCTTTTGCTCCCTGGTTCTTGGGCCTTCATTCTTGGACCATGCCTTACACTATTTGCCTCCTGATTTGGACTTGGGTTGACTATAGCAAAGGCTTTCTTGGTTCTTCAGCTTGCAGATTGCAGATTATAGGACATTGTAGTCTCCATAATTGTGTGAGCCAGTTCCTATAATAAATCACTTTGAATGTTTATTCCCTAGCCTTGGATAGTCTTTTCTCACACAAGAGCTATGTACTCAAAGAAGATTATTTGTAGATCTCTGGATCCCCCTCCCCTCTCTCTCAGCTCTCTTCTCTCCCTTCCTGTGAATTCTCTCCAAACAGGAAATTGGTGTAATCATAGGGTTCACTTTGGTTTCCCAACTCTCAAAGGTCACTGTCCATTGTTTCTTGATGTCCAAAATCTTGAAAATGATCTTTTCATGCATTGTCTAGTCTTAAAATTATTATTATTTTTGTAATAAGGTAAATCTAATCCCTATTTCTCCATCTTGGTTCATGGTAGGAATCTTATGTAAACTAATTTTATTTTAGAAAATATTACAAGCATTGCCTTTTCAAATTTTACTTCATAGATAAGTGATTTTTTCCTTCTTATCCTATATAATAAAAGGGTAATATGCAAATTGACCCTAACAGCAGAATGACTGGGAATGACTGGTCACTATGACACACACTGACCAACAGGGGGCAGATGCTCAATGCAGGAGCTGCCCTGGTGGTCAGTGCACTCCCTCAGGGGAGCTCTGCTCAGCCATAAGCCAGGCTGATGGCTGCCAGTATAGCAGGGAGCCTCTCCCGCTTCCTCAGTAGTGCTAAGGATGTCTGACTGCAACTTAGGACTGCTCCCCACTGGCAAGTGGACATCCCCTGAAGGCTCCCGGGATGCCAGAGGGATGTCTGACTGCCAGCTTAGGCCTGATCGCCCAGGGAGTGGGCCTAAGCTAGCAGGTGGACATCCCCCAAGGGGTCCCAAACTGTGAGAGGGCACAGGCCAGGTTGAGGGACACCCCCCCTCCGCAAGTGTACATATTTTTGTGCACCGGGCCTCTAGTCCTATATAATAAAAGCATAATATGCAAATTTACCATCCTTTCGGTTTGCCTAAGCCACGCCCACAAGATAACCAGAGCAACTGTATGCATATTAACCCAGCCAACATGGAGGCCGGCATTCAGGGAGCTGAGTAAACAGGCAGTTTCTGTTGCAGCAGGAGTGAAACTGTTTGCAGGCCACCTGGGCTTCTCTCTGCTCCAGTCAACATCATATTTGCAACAAAGTATCAATGATAGAAGACTCAGGAGCTGAAGCAAAGAGCAGGCCGGGCCTGACTTCTAAGGGAAACATTGTTTCATTATAGAAGCCAGAGTTGAAGCAGAGAGGAGGTTTTGTTAACTGCCTAGGCCCCGGCTTAAAGAAACAGTGTATCAATTATAGAAGATAAACAAACCCCAGAAACCTGCATTCAGTCAGCCTTGCTGGGACATTGGGTCAATGGGAGCTGTGGGCAGCCTGAAAGTCTGAAAGCACCCTTCAGCCCATCACCCAGGCTGGCCACACCCCAATGGGGTGAGGATCCACGTTGGGGGCTTGGCCAGCCTGAAAACAGCCATCGGCCCCTCACCCAGGCTGGCCAGGTACCCCAGTAGGGACCCAAAACCTGAAGGGACTGTGGGCAGCCTGAAAACAGCCCCCAGCCCATCACCCAGGCTGGCCACACCCCAATGGGGTGAGGATCCACATTGGGGGCTTGGCCTGCCTGAAAACAGCCATCAGCCCCTCACTCAGGCTGACCAGGCACACTAGCAGGTGGACATCCCCAGAGGGGTCCCAGACTGTGAGAGGGCACAGGTCGGGCTGATGGACCTCCTGAGTGCACAAATTTTTGAGCACCGGGCCCCTAGTTCTGTAATAATTATGATTAGCACAAAAATGGACTTAGCAGCTAATGTTACACAGGGCTCCTCCCAAGTCACTTAGCCTGATTGGGTACCAACAAAGAGTAAATATCTTTAATGAGAAATTCTCCCAGGAAATCTATTTCTCACAGTTTCCTGGGATCACAGCATTAGATTACTGGAAGGCTTATTTGTCTGTTTTTGGCCACTCTTATTCTATGCTGAGGATCCTGGGGCTGAGCCTGCAGAGATCCTTTGACCCAAATATCAGTGGCAGACATTTAGCCAAAGATGGAGATACTTGGACCAGCAGGCCCTGGCTAATGATTGCTATGTCAATTTTTCTTTAAGTGGTTGTATTGCAGGATATACTTTCCATAAAAACATTGCAATAAAATTGAATCCTTAGTGTTGCTATTGTATTATGAACACAGTCAGGCACATTTTGGGTAAAATAGGTTTTTGTTAACTTGTATATGAAACAGTCACTAGTGCTAATCGAGGGAAATGCATTCAGGCTCTGAATCAGAATGCAGAGAAATCTTTCTCTTGGTTTCTGACAGCAGTTTTAGTTGACAGGTGCTCCGTGTAAGCTTTTTATTTTATTTTCTTACCAGAAAAATTCACTGTATTTCTTCATCAACATTAAAAACGCCTTTTTGAGTGAAAACCAAAGGACATTTTTCTGGGAAGACACACGGTGTTGGACTTAGGTTATGTTCTTTTCCGAGAAATTTGTCTACATTTCTATTTGGTATTCAGTGCTAGTGTATTGGAGGGATCCTGTACCTGTCAGTCTGAATTACACTAGGATCTCATCTTGTGTTTCTTTTGTGCTTAGTTCTATAGCAAGTGTTATTGGAACAGAAATGAAAAAAACCCACAAATAATCCCATGTAGTAATTATAATTCTAGGAATTTATACCAATGAGGTACTAGAAAAGTATGAAAAGACATTTGTACAAAGTTGTCTCAGCATTGTTTATTTTTTTCTTTTTTTAAAAATATATTTTATTGATTTTTACAGAGAGGAAGGGAGAGTGATAGAGAGTTAGAAACACCGATGAGAGAGAAACATTGATCAGCTGCCTTCTGCACACCCCCCACTGGGGATGCACCCACACCAAGGTACATGCCCTTGACTGGAATCGAACCTGCGAGCCTTGAGTCCTCAGGCCAATGCCCTATTCACTGAGCCAAACCGGTCAGGGCTTCAGCATTATTTATAGTAAAATTTAGAAGCAACTTAAAATGATTATCAGTGGAAAAGTAACTAAATAAATCATCGCATATGCATACAACTGTAAATTTTGCAGCTATTATAAGTGATGATATTCTATATTTATCAATGTGAGAATATATCCATAAGATTATTAATTTAAAAGAGTTTAAAAACTGCTTTTAATATGTGAATTTATTCATTTAAAATTTTATGTAGAGTCCTGTCCTGTCCAATTAGAACTGTACAATTTGGACACTTCATTTTCATAAAATAGCATGAGTGACGGGCTGAGGGGCATTTTCAGGCTGCCCACAGCTCCCATTGACCCAATGTCCCAGCAAGGCTGGCTGGAAGGAGGTTTCTGGGGTTTATTTATCTTCTATAATTGATACTGTTCCTTTAAGCCAAGGCCCTGGCAGGTAACGAAGCCTCCTGTTGGCTTCAGCTCCCTGGCTTCTATAATTGAAAGAATGTTGCCTTAGTAAACTCTAAGAATGTTGCCTTAGTAGACTCTAGGCAGGCAGTTTCCTCCATAGCTGGTGCAAGGAAAGCCTGCTGTTTGTTTCAGCTCTGAGGCTTCTATAATTGCAACAATGTTGCAACTATGTTGTTGCCTGGAGCACAGAGAGGCCCAGCCGGCCGGCAGACAGCTTACTCCTGGTGCAACAGAAGCCGCCTATTTACTCTAGCTCTGTGACTGCTGGCCCCCATCTTCGCTGGGTTGATTTGCATACAGCTGCTCTGATTGGCTGGTAGGCATGTCTTTGGCATCCCGTAGAAACAGTCAATTTCAATATTACTCTTTTATTAGATTAGATTGTGCTACAAGTTGTGCAATATAACTTTTCCTTTTGAAAGACAGTTAAGTGAATCCAAGATCATTAGAATTCAGTTTAGAGAATTAAACACAATCAATAAATAAGACAATATAACATATAAATAAATATAAAAATATATTTTACTAGGTATTGGGCAATATGAATTGAGAAAAACAAAAAATATATTTGAGTTTTACAGAGGAGATCAGACTGGACTTGAGCATTGAAAGAAAACATAGGCACTGGATAGGGAAAAAGAAAGAAGGACATTTCAGACAGTGGGCAACATGAATAAGAAAGAAAGCTCTGATTGGGTGGGCTGACAGTGTTTCATGGTGGAAGATAAAATTGCATGAGAATTCAGACAGAATCAAAGTATTTCCTAAGATCTGCAACAACTCAGCATGTGCATTTGATTGTCTCACCTTGATTTTGGTTATTTTAAAGCAGAATGTTAATGCTACTGGTGGCCTTTCCTTTTTCTTTTTTTGGTAAAAGTACTGAGCAAGTCCCTCATCACTTCCATTTCATCTCTCTTAGCTTAGTCAGTTTGGGCCCCTATAACAGAATACAGTAAATGCCTTACAAATGACAACAGTTATTTCTCACAGGTTTGAAGCCTGGAAAGTCTGAGATCAAGGTGCCAGCAGACTCAGTGTCTGATGACAATCTTCTTCCTGGTTAATAGACCAATGTCTTCTCACTGTACCTTCCATAGAGGCTGGGGTGAGGAAGTCCTCTAGGGTTTCTTCTGTGAAGGCACTACTCCCATTTATGAGGGATTAATCATCATGATTTAATGACCTACCACAGGCTTCACCTCCTCATACTATCACACTGGGGATTAGATTTCAACATTCAGCCTATAATGTACCTCAGTCTCCTCAGTCCTATGGTTAGGGGGTCTGTGACTCTCCCAATATGTACTCTGCTTCTTATCCTTTGAAGCTTTGGGGTCAATTAATATGATGGCCTTGCTTTCCAGCTTCATGGTCAACTACAGTATTCTGTGAGAAGAATTTCAGCATGTACTTTGACCCCTTATAATGATGTGAAATGAAGGGTTCACCAATTCTTTTGTGTTCCAAAATGTCTTGTGGCCTAACTCGAGGCAGTTTATCTGAGTCATCAAGCATCTCATAAGCAAGCTGAAAGTCTGTAACTAACTGAGAATCACAGTCATAAGTTCAGAGACTTTTTATGACAGCACGAGGGGCCCGGTGCACAAAAATTTGTGCACTCGGGGTGGAGGGAGTCCCTCAGCCCGGCCTGTGCCCTCTCACAGTCTAGGACCCCTCAGTGGATGTCCTATGATGGCCCCAGTCTGCCAGGCGCCTTTTGTGTGTGTGTGTGTATGTGTGTGTGTCGCCACTGGGGACCTGCCCCCAGCTGCATCTGAGGCTCAGAGCAGTCCTCCTGTGTGTGTCTACCTGCTGGGGGCCTGCCCCCAGGCACACCATCAAGGCTTGGAGCAGGCATCCCCTCTATGTTGATCTCTCAGACTCTTGCCCTCCCCTGCATGTTGTTCTCTTTTTTGAGCTGTGACCAGGGCTGGGTGCTGCCTGCCTCCCAAGCTTGCCTACTGCCCATCTTCCTCCATCCACCAGAAAGCAGGGAAAACCCTGCCTCGTGGTCAGGCCAGCCTTTTCCTGCTCCCTGAT
>PVJC01014502.1:0-36366 GCA_004026665.1 Murina feae
GGGTACCCTCCGAAATCTGAGCATCACCTCTTCTGAGACACCTTCACACACACGTAGCCAAGGCTGGCTCTCCTCAGCTGCGGTGAAAACAGAGCAGCCAAACCAAGCACACAGGTACTTACAGGAGAAAACAGGGAAAGCCATCGTCTTACCTGTGCTACTTCTTCAAAATCTTCGTGCCGTTTCTGCAGAGCTCTGGCCCGATGGAGAGATTTCCCCACTCCTGTGTGTTTACTTAGAAATGCCTCCCCATGGTTCTCGATCCAGTCCAACACCTGCAATGAAAACAAGAGTTTGGCCATAAAAATGACAGCCTGCGTTGCTCAAGATTTAGGGCTATCCACTGAAGATGCTGCTGGAGGAAGAGGAGGATGAGGATGAGGATGAGGATGAGGAGGAGGAGGAGGAGGAGGAGGAGGAGGAGGAGGAGAGGAAGGAGGAGGAAGAGAAAGAGAAGAAAAGCAATTGTACACTAATCTAACACACTTGAGAATTATATCTTCTATCAGCTTTCCACCACAATTCTAATCAGCTCTTAATTAAATGTGTAAATCTATGCAGCAATGTTACAGCAATGATGATCAATTTAAACCTCACCTCACTTCATGACCGAGCCACCAAATCTGACTGCATATGGTCGGAGGTACCAAGCCACAGAGACCAAAGCTCGAGCTTCACAGCCAATTCAGGCCGAACTACAGTGAGTGTTCCTGTCCCGTCCTTAGGAGACTTGACACGTATCAGTCAAACTAAGGAAACAAAGCTCTTGACCGCCTCTGCCCTGGTCTTTAAGGGTAATTTCTTCCATAAACTAAGCTGTTGTGAAAGCTGAACAGTCCGTGGCTTTAATTACTTAGGTTCTTGTTGAAATCCACTCCACTACAGAGACGGGGAAAGCAGAGCGTACACCGATGTTTCCAGCTCACAGCGGAGCCGAGGAGTTCAGTGGCTCTGACTGGCGAAAGGTTGACAATAACTAACGAACTACTTACACGACGTCAGATGCACTCCTTGTCACTTTCTGACGGAGGGGAAGTAATCAGCAAAAACTCAGTGCTGTCTTTGACTAGAAACTGGAAATACTAACTAAAGGGGCCATCTAAATATTTAAATGGAGCTGCTATTATGCAGCTGAAGTGCTGAAGGCTGCCCTGAACTTGCATGGAAGTGACTGTGGTAACTATGCATATGGATCAAAAGGACTTGGGACTGAAGACCACCTGGGCAGGCACAGCTAGGATGGTGGCCTACAGAGCAACCTGGAAGCCCGCCAGCCACAGCACTCCACTAAGGCAAATAAAAGGGCCTACTTCTGGGTTCGCTGCTGCAAAGGGGATCCCTTGCCCTCTATCGCCTGCACTACAGATGTCCAGAAGAAAAGAGACAGCAAGAGCCTGAGCCCTCTGTCCAGGGACAACGGCCTTGCTCCCACTGCTCTAAACCAGTGACCTTGGGAAGCTGAGGGTCTGAGGAGGTCCCTTCTGCACAGGGCTTAGCCACATTTGCAGAAAATAAAATGGCTTGCGAAGGGGACTCAATCTCTGTGGGCCTCTCTGAAGGCCCTTGTGGAATCACAGCCGCCGAGAGCAGAAGTGTGTGGGTACCTGGAAGGGGAGGAAGGGAGAGGGGTATGGAGGTCAAGCTCTGCAGTGGGTGCTCGGGCCAAAGCTACGCGTTTACCTTTGACTGTAGTTCATGTCTGAAACTTTCTGTCAGCACCACCACTCTGCCAGTCACCTGGGGCACACTATCAGAGTAAGTCCCATGGGTCCATTTGTATTCTATCACCTCATCCCCCCCATCCTCCTAAAATCTCTCTCATCCCCGCCCCCCTTCACCTCCAGCCCCTGCACACAAACACAGGATCTAGCCATGTGTTTGTGGAAGGTTCTTGCCAGATTCTGAGCTGCAGCTTCCCTCCTGGCTCAGTGGTGATAACCAGGCCAGGTTGCAAATGTTCCGTGATATCGGGGTGAGGCTCCTTGACATCAGAGTGGCACATACTCAGCACCTGGGCAGCCACAGCCACAGACACAACCTGAGGCAGGCTTCCACCTAATTGTAAGCACTGTGGTGAACAGCTAAAAGGTTCCATTGCTTTCTAACTAGCGCACTTAGTACATAACTTTTCTTCAGAGAGAGAGAGAGAGAGAGAGAGAGAGAGAGAGAGAGAGAGAGAGAGAGAGACACCTTTAGTGTCAGTACTGCCATTAGAAGGTGGTGCTACACTCATTGCTGGACTTCAAGACATATACCAAGCTACTGAGCTGTTTAGACCACAGGCTCTTAGCACATATTTTAAAATGCACTCTTGAATTAATGCCCAATGACAACTTCAAGACATCTCAGCCTCAAAGAACAGACCTAGTCAATGGAATGTGCCTCTGGACATGAGGCCAACCCCATGCAAAGACAGGAATCAAACATTGTAAGACTGAAAAGAATTCAGGGCTATATAAGTAGCACCTATGCCTCAGTCCACCTGCCCATCAGGTCTGCATCCAGGGCTGGGAGGCATTTTTTACTGTAACTATGGTATATTCTGTATATTCCTCAACTATAAAAAAATAAAATAAATGAAGCCATGGGTAAGTAGCAAACCCGATGATTAATGGTGGCTCAAAATGGGCCTGAAATGTGGCACAATTTCAAAAGGTAAAAGGTGAACATTATTCTTGATAGAAAAGACTGGGAAGGCACAGTGTAGTATTTTAAAAATAATAATAATCACTCAGCCGGTGTGGTTTCATGGTTGAGTGTCAACCCATGAACTAAGGGGTCCCTGGTTACATCCCAGGTCAGGACATAAGCCCAGGTTTTGGGCTCAATGCCTGGTATGGGGAGTGCAGGAGGCAGTCGATTAATGATTCTCTCTCATCAGTGTTTCTTTCTCTCCTTCTCCCTTCCTCTCTGAAATCAATAAAAACATATTTAAGAAGCAATAATAATAACAATTTGTCTTTAAGCCTAAGAAAGTGTTTCAGGAAGCATAAGTTGGAATTAAAGCTATTATAAACCAACTGCTCAGGGTTATCATGGGCATTTTTCTTTCATCAGTGGTTCCTTTAGACAAAACTGTAAATACCAGGTCAAATTATACTTCCAACAAACATGAAAGCAATTCAAAGGAGAGTGTACAAAGTCCAAGCACTTAATTAAAAAGAGTAGCAGACAGGTATGAAACCCAGCTCGTGTTCAAAACCAAACTCCCTCCTACGAATTAACATCGTTCACAAGTCGGAGAACATTTCCCAGAATGCCACAGAATCATGAATCAATAGACTGGTTCAAGGAGCATTTCAAAGACATGCTTTGGATTCTTTCCACTTAAGACATTCATATATTTGCAAATCAGGGGGCTTCATCAACCTCGGCCAGCCGCCTTCCGACCTGAGCTGTGGAGGCGGCTGCCATCTCTCTGCCTTGTGACCTCAAGTACAGGAACAAAGCCCACCAGGATTTGCTGCTTTGCTCCCAGATGCCGGGAGAAGGGCAGAGCTGATCCCTTCAGGCAGCCTATCTGGTTCAGGGCCGAAAGCAAAGCTGGGGGACAAGCCCGCCTTCCTTCCGGGTCAGAGGATGTGGGAGGAGAGCCTTCCTCTGGATGTCAGTGCCCTCTAATGGACACAGTGCTGTACAGCACCAAGGTCAAGCCGGCTCCAAGTGAGCCTCAACACCTAAGTCCCTTAGGATCAAATGCAGATGTGCAGGGAATCCTGTGGACTGTTTAGGTTAATTCCCCGTTTGTAAGTACAAGATTGGACGAGACGACGGTAAGTATGATTATGCCCATTTCTTGAATAATAATGAGACTGCTGTCAGCATGCTATCTAGGATGCTGTTACAAACACTAGAAAAGACGTCTGACATTAAACAATCAGGAACACATTAAGCCAGTCTATTTTTACTGGTAATTCAGGACTCAAAGAGTATTCAGAGAAAATATACAAATATCTGTCAATTCTAGTTACTGTTTAAAGAGACACTACACAGCAAGTATTTTCTGTCCTAAGTCACGTTTTATGTGTGTAAAAATAAAAACAATAAGCTCTTCTGATATGCTGTTAAAATAACTATGCCATTAAAATAACTATGATTACATGAAGCAAATTAAAAAAACAAAGGGACTTCTCAGATACTCTGCATTGGTTCTTTTTTTTATATAAAATCAGTTTTTCCAGATGCAAATAGGAATTCCCTACCAAAACAAAATTGACCTTGTTTTACTTATTTTAGTTACTTCCTTGTTCACCCTGCTGGCTTTTATGTAAATCATTGGAGATAGCAACGTAGACAGAAATGCACCAACCGTGTTTCCAGCTGAGCTTTTAACTGCCTAAGTGCTGCTGAAATCAGAACCTTCTCAATGGTCAAATCAACAGTGTGGTAGTGATTACAACAAAGGACAACTGACCAACCGAGCAATGACATCTCAGATTTGCTGAGTGTAAACAGGTGACCATAAAGGAGGCCTTTGCTTAGACAATGTCAATTATCTTAAAGGCTGGTGTTTGGCATTGCTGGAAAGAGATCTACTGTTATACTATTCATGTCACTTACCCACAATGTTTAAAATCACAAACGAGGAAATACTCTGAGTTTAAATTACCGCCTCCACTCCTCCTCCGATCTCGGGCTGCCTGACACTTTTCCCCAATGCTCCGAGCCTACGTGACCCTTGAGCCAGTGTCTCCATCCTGTTCTCTGCTTCCCTGAGGCCAGGCTACCTGCTCCACTGCACGGAGCAGAAAACAAGGCCTGAGTGGCTGGGACCTGCTAGTAGGCGAGTACCCTCCCTTGCTTTCTCCCGTGCCATGTATCCACTCCTAAGGTGACTGATAAAACTTCAAAGAAAATGTTTTAAAGTTTCCTTAAGCAGCTACTTTCCTTGACACTGGTGGGTGGGCAACCGCAGCTTCTGAGAAAGCCTTTCCCTGCCGGGAAAGCTCCGTGTAAGTATCCCTTCCTTCCTAAGGAGCAGGGCAAGGCAGCGTGACTCCTGGTTAGCTCCCAAGTGAAGTGCCCCTCAGGTCAAGAGCGATGAGGCAGCCGGAAACCTAGGAGGCTTCTAGGAGCCTCGGCCAAGTCAGGACTCTCTTTGAGGCTCTGTTTTACGGCCTGGAAAAGGAGGGGCTTGGTCTGATATGATCTCGAGGGCTCCACGTTCTGCGGCATGCATAATCTAACTTTTTCAGTACAAAGAAACAGACACAAAACTGAACACACATCTGTGGGCCTTGGGGACAGAGAGAAGAAGGAAAACATCTTAGGCCCAGTGCTTCCAGCTGCTAGACAGTTATACCGGTCTCCCCATATGCATCTTTATTTCTCTGTACTGGAGCCAAGACACTCTGTTTCATTCATTATATTTCAAAGTTAAAAATAAGTCTGTTCTAAATATTTATAATTATTCTTAATATTGAAATATCTGTCTTTTAAAGTGGTTTCTAAAACATTCCAAAACATACAAAGCCCAAATATATTAAGCTCACCTGGAAAAAGAATCTATCAAAAAACAACAAACAAACCCCACAAAACCCTCAGTCAAGTTCGACCAGCAAAAGCAGGGTACAGAGCACAGTGCCCTGCGCTGTGAGAGCTACTTCTGCTTACAATATGCCCTCCTATGAAATGCCACACCATGCACTTTCCTGGCTGAAAGGAAGTGGGTGAAATCAATGAAGGGCTCACAAAGGGGTTACAGGCTTTTAAACTTCTACATTATCCATCCATCCATCCATCCATCCATCCATCTTTTTAAAAAATCATCAGCTCTCCTTCTATTACTCTAGTTTTAATTATAAAAATGACAAGAAATTGCTTTAGAAAGGCAAAGAAACTCAGGAAGAGGGAAGAAGAAAAGTAGGTACATTATTATTCATATAGTCTCACCTTGGACATTCCCCCAAAACTACAATCAAACCATCACCCTATCAACACAGGTAAATCCTTTTAGTAATTTTCTAAACGTTTGAAAATTATTTTTCCATTCTCAGATTAGAGACGAATGTAAAACAGTCCAAAGTCCAAAGTTGTCCAAGAAAAATCTTCCTATGTCCAGATACTGTTATTTGGGGAACTAAAGTTATTGTGTATAGATTAAGTCCACTTACTGAACTATATAAATATACACACGCGCGCGCATGCACACACACACAAGTATGCATACACACATGCATGCAAACCTCCCTATCCAGCTCATCCCAGGCACTTTCCCCTTAAGAGCTCTGGCAATACAAGGGAGGCCCCAGCTGCCTGGGGGTTGCCCTTGGCTCTGCCCACTCCTTATTCCCCTGGATCCGGAGCACCTGCGTCCTCAAGGGCTCGAGGGCCTCAGGTGACCGCTTACTTCCAATTCTCACCAGTCCTCTGGCTTCTGCTTCCAGTTCCACTGCCCACACTGCCAGCTCCCAAACTTGTGTTCTTGTATTGTATTCGCTTTGGGGCGGAGAGCCATCCATTTTCCCACCTTTTTAACTCCCTCCGTGAACTTTCAGCTGTTTACTAGGATTACTGACAGTCACGTCTCTCCTGGGTTCACTAGGACAAAAGGTAAGCAAAGCTTCCAGTAGCTCTCCCCGAACCAGGAAGATCGCTGGTCAGCAGGCTACGCACCCAAACACTTGCCCTTCAGCATTTGTGAATTCAAACCAAGAAACTCTCAGGAAAGATAGCAATCCTCTAAACCAGCGGTTCTCAAACTGTGGGTCGCGACCCCTGTGGGGGTCAAACGACCCTTTCACAGGGATCGCCTAAATACATCCTGCATATCAGATATTTACATTACAATTCATAACAGTAGCAACATTACAGTTATGAAGTAGGGGGTCACCACAACATGAGGAACTGTGTTAAAGGGATGCGGCATTAGGAAGGTTGAGAACCACTGCTCTAAACCATTCTTACAAGAGCCACAATCGGAACTGTGAGCAGGGGCATGTAAACAGAAGAGAATGTTAAACTGCTAAGGTTATATAAGGACTCTGATGAGTGGGATGCAGAAAACCCACCTTCCCGACTTCATGAGCAAAGGACAAATGAGGTCCAGGAACCCTCACCTAAGAGTGATATGTGGTGCCAACGTAGATATAGCCTTAAGTCAGGCACCATAAAGAGATGGCTTTTCCTGGCAAAGGTCAGCAGCCGAGGACCCACGGTGAACCTGTGAAGTCGCTTCTCTGTAGACCTGAAAGCCATTTCTCTGCCTCTTTGGCATTTCCTGACTTCTCTGCCTCTTTTAGAACTCGGCATTTAAGACCCTAATTTTTGCATTCAAGTATCAAAATCTTTAATATTTTAAAGACCTCATCACACTTGCAAAATTCCCACGAACTGAAACGATCCCTTCCTTCCTCAGCCACCCCTAACTCCCCAACATCCATCAAATCTCTGGTTTCTTCAGGCAGATCTCCTAGTTGGATTACTTGATTCCAAAATAAATGAAGAAATGTTTAGCTCAAAAGAACCTTTTAGTGAATTCCTTAAATTCCTTCATTAACTCACTCAACAAATACTGAGCATCTACTACCGCAGACACTTGGGAAACACCAGGAATAAAAACACAGATGACTGCCTCTGTGGACCGCACACTTCTGCCGGGGGTTCTCCATGACTCGCATGGACGTCCACAGCGGGGACTTCACCTGCCTCCTCACCTGGCATCTGGCTCATCACACTCAACCAGAGCAACCTTTCTAAGGCAAGTAGTGCCCTGCCATCCACCCTGCCCTGCCCACAGCATGGCGTCAAAGAGCTCCGCATGCGGGCCCTTCACAATGTGAATCAGCCTGGTGAAATGGGGAAAGCGTTCACTCCTCAGCAGGTTGGCTGTGAGCATCAAGCGAGCATGAGGGAGGAAAGGCACTTACACGCTGGTGAGCACCCACAGAGCACCAGGAGGAGCTGGGTGCCACACAGAGCTCTCTCACAGCGAGTCACAGGGCACGCTAAGCCCTGGCACCACTTCACGGCACTCATTCCCTGGGTCCCTGCAATGGTGCTCTAATCTTACAGAAACAGCTACTGAGCCTTCATGGCGGAGGTCGCCTTTCCTGCAACAGACCCAGCTCATGCCTCCCCACCTCTCCACACAGGGCCACCTGCTGCTCTCGGATCAGGCCTGGCCTCTGCAATCCTTTACAATTCTCACTGCCCGTTCCTCAGCCTACTGACCTTTTATCCATCTTCCAGAGCAGCTGAAACTCTGCCCCTCCCATGAGGACTCTCCGGGTGCCCAGCAACTGCCACTTCCTAAATATTCCTTAATGGCCCAACACGAACCTGGTGCAAGTTCTTCCAGGAGCTAACCCAGCAAGGGTGACCCTCCCACACAGAGAGAGTGAGAGGTTCTTTAGGGGAAGGTCTCCCTTCCTGAGGGGCTTCCCTTGGGGGAGGCCAATCTGCACAGTGTGGAGTGACCAGATCCCACCCACCCAAGGGGGAGGCGGGCTGGACTAGTGAGTAGGAAAACGGGTTTGACAGCATCCTGCTTCCCAACAATCATCCCATTTGAACGAGCACGACAAATACACATGATCTCGTTCTAGTAAAGTAAAGCATGCTCTCAACAAAAACCACTGCTTGGCTGCACCCAACCATGTGCAAATCAACCGAACACGCCACTGAGGGCTGCTGGGACACAGAGAGAAGGCAGTGGGAATGCACGTTATTCGATCACCTGGAATACGGCACCAAGAGTACTGGTCCTATTTTGAAATTCATGACAAAGGTTAACATAGGTTAGTAGCTAGCATATAACCTCCCACACCCCCACCCCATCCTCTGATTTGGTCAAATGGTAAGTGTTTATGTAAAGTAGCTTCACCGCCCCCCCACACCACAGCATGACTCCGTCTGAAATACCTTCCACACAGAAATCACAGAATTGCCTTTGCTTGTTATGAAAGAACATGAACCACTAAAGCAAAATTACTCATGTTTTAAAGACCAATGCCCCCTGCCATGTTCCCACTGGTCCCATCCTGGGGGTGCGCTGTTAGCACCAGTCCGGTGTCTATTCTTCCAAGTATTTTTTCATAGACACATGCTGACCCATGTGGAGGCTTGTTTTCATTAAAATGTCATCATTCCACACTCATGGAGGGTGAGCTGCTTTTCTTTGTCTCAGCGGTATGTACAGATGCTCCTCCTCATCCAAAACAAACAAACAGAAACTCACAGGCATCTCTAGTCGGCTTACTATATGTTTGTGGGCTTTGATTGTTTTTATCTGCACAAATTTACTTCTACTGACAACGTCTTTCTAAACTACTACATTTTTTCACTTATTCTCAGCTAACCTCTCCTACTCCGTGCTCAGTATGGCAAAACTTTCCATGTGTCCTAACATCCTGAGTTTCAGAAACACAATTTTGGTTCTGACATCCTATGTACTTCTTCAAGGTAAAAGACTGCTTCGTCTTATCAAATTCGCTCCTGACTTCACGAGTCAAGCCTGCACAGCAATTTTCCTGTTTGTATGACAAGTCCAAACGTTTCCCGGACATTTAATCAACGAAACCTTTAGCTTCCAGAGCACTCACCTGCTTCTGATAGAAGACTAGCAGGACCTGCAAGCATTCTGTGTTCTGCAGAACTTTCTCTTGCTGAGACCTCACCCAACCGATTGCTTGAGAAAAAAGCTAGCTGAAAGTACTGGCCTCACTGTTGCCATAATTACCTTTCAAACATAAAAATTAAGGTTTTCCTTTTTCAAATTCAAGCACATTAAGAACTTGGCGCCAAATTAGACTAGACTCCTCCCTATTCTCACAGCCTGCCTTCCCCCCTGCCTCCCTGGGACATAAACGGTCCAGTGGCTTATTCTCATGGGCCTGGGGCCCGGGGAGCCCCAGAGGTGGGGACGGAAGGAGGCCTGCTGCTGCTTCAGACACACGTCCAGAAAGTGTGTGGGTCCACGGGCGTGTAATGACCACTTGATCCGAGAGCCAGAGAGGTGGGCAGGAAAATCCTTTTGTAATTACATTGAAACTATTGCCATCTCATTGTCCAACGTTTTCAGACAATTCAGAAAAACTAGCATTCCTGTTTTCAGCCTCACCATTTCCGTTCTCACAGGGACTCCTGCGCTGGCTCCTCCCCCCACGCCCCGCTCTGCGCTGTTCCCCAGCAATTATCTTCCTGGACTAACACTGTGCTCTAAGGAAGCATGACTCACATCGCCCCATGATCCCCAAGGCACTGTGCATGGGGGACTCCAGAGAGCTCAAGGACTGTAAGTACAAGCATGGTGTGTGAAAATTAAAAATTATGGCACAACAAAAAGAACTGTGAACTTACCCGATTCCCATCCTGCGAAGAAGGGTGCTGAGTAACGTGAAGAATCTGTGTGTTCAAAGAACACAGCGCGAGTCTCCACACTCTCAGCCCATTGGGAGGAAACCCACTCACCTTCAGGTGATCCGTAGGGAGAGTGAAATCTGAGCTCCTGCAAGTCTGAGCACAGCACCGCTCCTGGACGCCCAGGGGGAGCTGGTTGGGTCTATCACCATGGCTTCCTGCCAACTCCCCTGGATGCCTGGGCTTCCCTGCACCCCCCAGAATTCCTCAGCCCAGAGCTGACACCTCATTCACACCCTCTATTTTAGAGCAAGGACACAACTAGTATCTTATTTATCCCTAAAGCGAAGTCATATTTTATATGCCCCCATTGTTTTAATCCTCAAAACCCAGGTAGCAGGACAGCCTATTCCATCCTAAGGAGATAAACAGTATGGGGACTGGGCTTACTCTTACTGTCATAACAACATCAAAGGGGATACCAACTGCTTAGAAAGGAAGAGTCACAAAAGTCCACTTTTCATTCATGAGGCAGCCATTTATTAAGCACCTACTGTGCCCCACAGGCCCCCAGGCGGGAAAGAAGTGCGACTAGCTTAGAGCTGAGGCAGAGGAAGAGCAGAGAAACCTTACGCTGTAACAACACCTGGTATGAGCACCTTTGCGTTATTCTCACAAGTAACTGTAACTGTGAATGCCCTGTCTCAAGAACAAAACTCACGTCTCCATGAAGGCCCAGCATCATCTCACATGCTCCGTGCGTATGTGGGAGTTAGCGGCTGGAAGCCGCCTGAGCAGGCGTTCTCAGAAGCTGCGTGTGTGCGCTGTGCATTTGGTTTTCTCCCAACATCGTCTCCTACTCACTCTATCTGCACATAGCCCAGTTCGCGCACCCACTCACCTAACTCTCGGTCCAGCACGATCGGCCCCTACGAGGAGGCACGCCGCGGGCAACTCACCTGCTGGACGTCCTGCTGGAAAACACACAGCTGCAGCCGCTGGTGGAGCCGCACCTTGCGGTGCTGCCAGATGTTCTCCAGCTGCCGCTGGTGGTGCAGCACCTCGTGGATGACATCGAGCACGTGGTGCACGGCCTTGGAGTAGTTGGCAGAGGCTGTCAGGGAATCAGAGCTGCCGGGGGTCAGCGGCCGCTGGAGCTTGTCGAGCAGCGACTTCCCATCCTGGCTCACCTGCCCAAGACAGACAGCGATGAGGACTGGTGGCTGCTGTGGATTCGCAGTTCGCCCGGCCGGCCGTGCTGCACACCATCCTCGACGCATGTGCGCACACAGCCATGTGCACACACGCTCCCACACAAACAGGAGCCGCCGTTTTATTCAAAGGCATATTTTATAATGAACAAAATAAATTAAGAACAGCTCCATCAGTATCCAATGGCACTACAAAACCAAACGTGGTAACACACTGAGTTAAAAGAACACCTGTGATCATAAAATATTGTAGACCTGTTCTTAATGAATACACACAGTGTTTTGCCTTGTGACATAAGTCAGCAGATATAAAACTGCACTGCTGGGATATCCTCAAATTAACACATAAAAGTAGTAATTGTTAGGAAAACAATCACAATAGAGCAAATTTTAATGTTGAATCTTGAAACCTCAGTGTGTTTTTTAAATCAATAATTTAGCACTAAGCAAGGAATATGTACATAAACTTTCTTGCATAGTTGGATAGCAATTTTCATGAAATAAAGAGAAAACTTAAAAATGCCATTTAATTTGGTTCATTTACTTTAAAAAGGAATGTTAATTAAAATGTCATCAGCTTTGGGAAAAGACTTCTGTGCTGTATTATTAGTGCAGTGAACTATGGAAATACAATGAAGTGAAAAGCATTCAGACTAACCAAAGAAGAAGAAGGCGGAATATGAAAAGAAAAGCATGATGTGTTTTTCATTTTTAAGTGAGTCTTAAGACTGAGGGATGATGAAGACAAGCCAGATGTCACAGAAGAAAAACATGTCCAATCAGACAACAAAAAGGACCGGTTGTGTGACTCAGGGGGCTCCTTAAAGTAAGGCTTCACCTTGGAGCCCTTGGAGCTCAGACGCCTCTGACTCTGAAACTCCTTGGGTCTCTGTGGCGGGGAGGAGCAAGCAGAACCTGGTGACAACACAACAGGGCGCAGGAGCAAGCTCTGGGGCAGAGAGGAGGGCTGGGTGAACGGGACAGGCTGACACCGGGAGCCTCTAGCAACCACAACGTGAAGGCAAGTGGAATTTTTTAGTCTCTTCTTTTAATCTTTTAAAATGGTCAATCGTGTTGGAATGTAACTTTTTCCCCCTCATACCAGATTTTGAGATCTTTGTTCGAAGTGCTGACTGTGGCTTAAGAAGGCTGCCTGCCCGTCATAGATTAAAACTGATCTCACACATCAAGATGGCAACACTGCAGCGAAAACACGCCAACCGACGTAACCGAAGAAAACAGGTAGGAAAAGAACCAACTGAACCGCTAGAAGGGTCAGGCACGAGCAAAAGCTGAACAGTGAAAGTGTGCGTCTTCCAAAGCAGGGACAGCCCAGAAGTCGGTGAATCTGCGTGGGCATTTCTGATAGTGGCTGTGAGAAGGGGAGGCCCTGTGAGCACCAAGGAGTCAGAGGGAAGGTGTTACTTCAACGTGAAGTGTCCTGCGCTTGGTAATTACCTGAGCGAGGCACTATTTAACGTATAAACATGAAGTTGCTGCTGTTTCTTGTCTGCTCTAACAGTGGCTGGTTTTCTGGGAATGCAATTACCATGTGAATCAAAGCAAGGCAGTGCTTGCTTTTCTTTGGAACTTTACAAGAGTTGCTTGCTATTTCAAGATATCAGCAGGTAACAGTAGTCTTGGTATTTGAGTCATCAAACCGAACTCATGCCGAGTCGGCGCCTGCAGTTGCCATATTCACAATGGCTTTATATTTATGGCCAGAGCATGAATATCTCATTTTTCTCTCTTCTATTGTTGCATGTACTTAGGCATTTATAGACTGAAACACATTTTATCATACATCACCTTTCTTTTGTCTCTAATTTATACTATAGCATATATGTAACTTATATATGTGAACATATATAAACTTTATGTAAAGCTAGATGACTAGCCATATATGCATTTCAGCAGGCATCATAACCATTTGTTAAACATATGCTTTGGTGAACATGTCAGAGAGACATTGATCAGAAGGTGTGGCAGAAACTGACAGATGCCTCCTCAAAGTCACTTCCTCCATAGCCAAACCCCTACAGTCAGGTACAGCAACACCACGGCTATAAAACCGTACTTCCCAGCCTTGATTACAGAAGCAGCCAGTGTACAGAAGTAAAGCATGTTGAATGGGACTCCCAGAAAAATGCTGAATAGGAGGCTGAGCATGCTCATTCCCCGTCCTCGTTCTCCCTGATGCCAAGAACTTGGTGGAGATGGCTGGAGCTTTGGCAGCTATTCATGACCTTGAGGTAGCTTTAAGAATGACAGCCAACTTGCTAAAAGTCCAAAACAAAAAGACAAACGGTCCAGAGAGCCTCTTACTAACAGAACCACCACACTGACCCTGGAATGCCAGCCTTGGGACTTCTACATGGGCAGAAGGCAAACCTCTATCTTAAGCCATTGCTTTGGATCTTAAACCAGCAATACCAGATGGTTTTCCTGCCCTCACCAAGTCTCCAATGATATCCATGTGACACCATTAATATTCTACCATTGAGAGGGAAAGAGTAATCTGAGCAAGAATATTCCAATGACTGCCATTGCAGGGGTATCTTTGAACAGCTTGAGAATACACACTATTGCTGGGTTGAGAACATCACACTTGCTCATGGAGGAGGGGTGGTGAGGCATGGCTGAGTGCAGAACACACAAATACCTAAACATAAGATAACTCACTAAGCAAACCTTTACCTTCTGGGAATTCCGAAGCAGGGGTTAAAGTATCTCTTGGTACCACTGCTGGCTGACACTCAGTGGTAGAGATGGCAGCAGAGATGGCAGCAGAAGTAGCAGGAAAGACTCTGGGCAACAAAACATATCTGCACCCACTAGGACCAGCCAGCCTGCAATGCCAAAGGCACGCTCATGTACCGCATTCCCCCCACACCTTTCAGAAGCAATCCTATTTTATCCCGTAGATTTGTCAACTTCAAAGGTATTCTTCAAGCACATAAAGGATTTCATATAGTTAGCATATATCTTTGTTTTTGTAAGAACAATAGTAGTATGTAAGGGGGGAAATGCTAGAATTTTATGAAGACTAATGTCCTATTTTATAGAGATTTTTTAAATGGTACAGAATAACCAGAAAATTACTGAGAGAAGAGATTGAAAAGTATATAGAAGCCAAAATATTCATATACAATTCAAGTACTAAAACAAATAGCACATCTAAGTTTATGGTATGTGATACAGTTTGATTTCTTAGCTATAGAACCAGATGAATTAATTTGCTTAAGTTACACCTTTTGTCTAAAAATGTGTTTCTAGCCTTTAGGCAGTCAAACCCTATCCCCCAAAGGGACAGTAGCTGCAAAAAAGAAAATCTTTATTATCAAAAAGCAGCACTTAATCTTCTGTAATTTTTGAACAGATCAAAGCGGCTCATTGTTTTAGGTTCTGCTCTGTGTTGAACACAGTGCTCGGGGCTTGAATGGCTACAGAAGTTACATTTTACGAAGATTAGCATTTTATAAAGATATGAACTAACGTACTCCAATACCTAAATGGCTTCAGAAAACGGAAGTACTAACTAGAGCGAAAGAAAGGGTTTCAAGTTTAACGTTTACCATATCAAAGGTATGTTTGTTCCTAATATTTAAGTGGAAACCTAACTACATATTTAAAATATAGAACAAAAGTCTGATTTTTGAATATTTACTTTTAATCACAACCGCATCTAAGATTTCTTGCTTGAATTCCTGTATGTCATCCTAAAAGCAGTCCTCCGAGCCTCACAGAGACTTCCTATCCTTATTGCTGGTCCTTGGATCAATACGTTTCCCAATAAATCAGACTGGAGCTAGGAGTTTCTGGCAGGAATGTTCTTCACTTGCACGAAGTATGAACGTTGCTGTGAGCGAAGAGAACAGTACTTGGAGATCATTGCTTAAGTTTGCAGAAACACCACCCAAAGACCAGCTATGACCTATGATATGTCAGTCAGGTCCAAATGTGGTGTTTTAGATCTAAAAGTGTAGGAAATGGCCCGGCCAGTGTGCCTCCGTGGTTGAGTGTCGACCTGTGAACTAGGAGGTCAGGGTTCGATTCCTGTTCAGGGCACAAGCCCAGGTTGTGGACTCAGTCTCCAGGAGGGGGCATGCAGGAAGTAGCCGATCGATGATTCTCTTTCTCATCATTGATGTTTCTATCTCTCTCTCCTACTCCCTCTCCCTTCCATTCTCTGAAATAAATTTAAAAATACATATATTCAAAAGCGTAGGAAATATTCTTCCAGAGATATAACCCAGACAGGCAAATACACAAAATACATAAAGGCTTGGTTAGAAATGACTAGACCAAGTCTGTCATAAAGAAACAGTGGTCCTTCAAAACTTTCATGAAATGAACTGCACTATGTGCATTGACCAAACCAACACCATCTGCTTTGCTTCTCTTGCAGGGCTGGCTCGCTGTGGCCTGCGGCGCACAGACCTCCGCGCTAAGCCTGGAAATGCTTTCACAGCCACCACTAAGCCTTCCAACTCTTAGGTAAATATTCTCCCAAACGGTTTTAGCAGAGCCGGGAAGAGTGATGAAGATGTCGGTGTGCGACTCGCAAGCTCATTTTGTGGCTAAGAGCGACACTCCTCAGCCACACAAGGGCACACTTCACCTTTGTGTAAGGAGGTCAAAGCTGTCGTAACAGGGCTACACGAAGAAGCTCCGACCATCAGCACAGGCCAGTGACCTTCTGGAAGGTCCCCTAAGCCCAGGTCTTCGCCCAGCCTTGGGAAGGCCGCCTGAGAGAGGAAAGGCAGCCTGCTCCCCTTCAGAGCTCCTGGCCCCCTGTGAGACGGTTTTTTCCCAGGTGAGTTCTTAGACATCAGCTTGTGGAGGGCTGTCCTATTTCTTTTAGATTACTAGTTTCTTACTCAAAACCAGGTCACTCTAACTGTGTTTGAGTCTGACACCTCTACCTGGGATTACCAGAAAGGAAAAACTAAAACAAGACAGAGACCAGAAACTGCTGGGGTAGAGCAGTTAGTCAGTCAGATTCACGCAGAGAACACGTGTGTTCTGTAGATTCCGCGTGGGCTTGACCTTTTCCACTCCTGGATTTCAAGCCCTTGCAAGTTGAGTTGGAGGAAGGAGGGAGACTGCCATGCGGCCTCTTGGCTCTGATGCGCTGCCAAACGTTGACGGCAGCACCTGCACACCTCCAGCGATGCTGCAATGCTTAATGAGGCTCAGAATCAACAGCTTCCTGGCGTTCTTCTGGAGCGAGGCAGACGAGCTTATACACACACTGCGGACACGTGATCTCAAGTAAGTGTACTAGCCAGGGGACTCACTTTACTGTCTGTTTTTCTCCCATGACAATAGCACAAATCACAACATCACCCACGTGTCCAGTGCCTTCAAAAAGGAGCTTGGCCAGCTGTGCAGGCAGCCAATCAGTCATTTCCACGAAGACTGCCGAGGTGTGCAATAGGTCAGCGTATTTGTTAAATTGAGGCAAAGTGATGCGGAAACTAAACCCTGGAGTCACACTGGATTGGAGCGGGCCAGGCGTGTGGTGCTTCACCTTTCTCATCCAGGAACCACCGGCCGCACTGCAGGGCGGGGACCTTCAGCAGGTGCATGGACTCTGTCCACAGTCTCACCTCACAGTCCCAATACTTGATGTCCAGGTTTCCAGGATGGCATGGGCATATGAAATAGTCATTTGTATGAATTCAGGTTGTTGAGAAAGCAGCTGATGAGTTTGCTTGCTTAAAATTAAATGTTAAATATAACTGCTCTATATGCTGCTTCTAAAACCACAGCTTATCCCAGATGTTTCTGTGGCTTCACTCTCCTGTGATCAACTCCATCAGACAGGAGCCCAAACCCCGCGACCTGCAGCAAGGGCGGTTTACCGGGCACAGGTATGCTCCTGTTGCTAAAACACAAAATGGAACAACGTGGGGCAGGTCTAATTAAAACACAGAAAAGCAGGTGTTTGTGTCCCGGGAAAAAAGTGCTGGGAAGGTTTTCCACTGCACTTATTATCATCGGATACTGAAAACTACAGACACAGTTGAAAGAGAAAAATTGTGGGATGGAGGGAGAAGACAAGAGAAAAGAAAAAGGAAGAGCAAGGCTTGTTTGTAAAATTCCTGCTCTTAATGACCCTGTATCCACAGCAGGCGAAGGAAGCTTTCCGTGGATGGATGTCCCCGAGCAGACCCACTGCCTTTAGAACAGGGAAGGCTGTCTCAGTGTGTAGTCTGTGAAGCATCTGCATCAGTCGCTGGATGACTAAAAGAGCCCATTGAACATGGAGATTCATGGGGAAGGGGGTGTACTATGAGAAACTGCACTTTTAACCAGAACATCAAGTTAGAAAACCACTAAGTTAGGAAAGAAAAACAAACAAACAAAAACATTTAAAAAGCATGAGAGCCCTTCCTCCCCCTCTTCCTTCCCCTCCCCTCCTGGCATGGAGGGCATGGTGCCGGACACTCAGAGGAGTGGATGGGCAGGGTGAGGGCTCACAGAGGCCAGGCAGAAAGGCTGGGGGGCTGGGCAAATGCACTGAATAAACAAATGAGTTCATCCACTGAGGGAGCTGGTTTCCCTGCTGTCTGGGAGGAATGTATAAACAGAGGGGGAAAGCTGGAGAGAACTCTGAGGATTGGATCAGAAATGGAAGCACCAGTAAAAACATATGCAGTTTTAAAGTAGAGACAGACACAGGTAGATGTGGCAGTAGTTGTGGATGTGTGTGGATGGATGGACGGATGGACGGACGGACGGACAGATGAATATCAACATACATGTTTCCTGACTCTGACTGCTCAGAGGGCCTAGAAGCACTGACACCCACAGGTAGACAAGCCCTCACAAGCACTCAGATCCTAGTTCCTAAATACCACACAACAGCACAGGAACCAGAACTTCTTGGTGAGATGGTTGCCGTCAGGGACGATGCAGGGAAAGGACAAGATGAGTCGGGGACCATCTTGGTATGCCAAAAAGTAATGCTCAAATAACGAGAAGGATGTATCAAAAACACAACAAAACAGACTCCTGCTAGCCAAATGTGGACAATTTAGGCATCAAAATAGAGTACTGGATCATAGCCCATTGAATAGAAAAGATTTTATAAATCCATACTGAATGAATGAATGAATGCATGAGAATAAAGCTCTTCCTTATGCAGAAAAGGCCGCCTAGTGAATACAGAGGAGTGATGGAAATAAGTGCCATTGTCAGACAGCCACCACAGTAGGAGTCACCAGAGGATGCGGGCAGAGGCCATGAGAAGTCTGAACCTGTTACATCAGTATATCTCTTCACAAAATGCTCATCAAGGACAAACTTTTCTCTTTTTTAAAATATATTTTTACTTATTTCAGAGAGGGAGAGAGATAGAAAGTCTTTCAATTTACCTGTTTCAAACGACTATCTCCTGGAGTGTATGGAGCAGTTACAACTAGTACTGAGATTAAAATCTGTGGTTTAAGACCCCAGCTTGGGAAGCTGTTTATTTGCCATTGAATTATTAGTGCCAACTTGAAATCTAATGAATCGGCACCACAGGTAAACACAGTTCCCATGTTAAGATGCCCTTTTTCATAGCATGTAATGGTAACAGTGAGAAAACTCTGTGCTTTGCTAGCAGTACCCAGGCAACAGGCAGGCTGAACCGGCAGCTGGGCCAGAGCATGACATGGTCGGGTCACACAGGCAAAGTCTGCAGCCCGGCTCTTGCCAACCCGGCCCCCTTGTGTGTGAGCTCCTCAGTCCTACAGAGGCAGAAACTATCACTGAAATCAAAACCAGCTCCTTGGAAGACCCCCTTCCACGGTGGGCAACAGGTCATTCACTTCCTATATTACAGGTCGAAATTAGACGATGCACAGAGATGGTACACGCTGGGAAGAACTTAACGCATTTGACACAAAATCTTCATGAATCAGTGCAATACAAAATTACAGATCTGTTCAATTCGCATTTTTACTGTAAAAAGGCTATCACTTATTGATGTAGTTCCTAACAAACTAGAAAATCCAACTAGTTAATAAACACTGGATGTAGAGTTAAGAAGCATATATAGAGGTAACTATTCTTAATTCCATGGACAGTGTAAAATAGTGCTGAGAGATAAAGGGATCTTGTTAGGCACAAAGGGAGTAAGAGAAACAAGCATGCAGGTATCAACGTCCAGGGGGAGGAGGTTTGACCACATTCCAAAGCAAAAGTTTAATTCACCCGTCGGCACTCAGCGGCCAGGAGACCTGGGCCTAGGACAGGAGACTGCCAGCCTCTTGAGGAAGCAGGAGGTGCCAGACTCAAAACAAAGGGCCAGCTTCTTCCCAGACTTTCACAGTGGATGTGTTCACATCAAGGAAGACTTGGATTTAAAATTTACTAAATATCTACTCTGTGCCCAGCCCTCTGCCGGGGCAGTGTGGCTCCGGGGTCGAGCGTTGTCCCATGCACAGGAGGAGGTCATTCATGGTTTGATTCCCAGTCAAGGCACATACCTGTTGCAGGCTCAACCCCCAGTAGGGGGCGTGCAGGAGGCAGACAATCTCTCTCTCTCTTCCTCTCCCTTCCTCTCTCTGAAATCAATAAAAACAAAAAAACAACCCACAAGTGATACACCTTGACCCATCAGGTGTAGCTGTCATCACTGCACCTAACTGGTATGACAGAAAGCAGCTGAGAATGTGAAGTTGGCCAGTCGAGGCTCACGTTCCGACTCCACCTCCTACAGCTCTGGGCCTGTCACTGCCTCGCTGAGCCTCAGCTTCCTCATTTGTAACAGCAGGGATAATGCAGTACACGCCCCAGACTTGTGAGCAGCAATATATAAAGTCCTTGCATCAAAAAGCCTTGCACAGGGAAGGTGGCAGAAATAAACCAGGGTAATTACGTGAAATCATTTACCCCAAAATAATAAAGAAAACACTACCCTGAGGTTTCTACAACAGCAGCAGTTTTGCGTGTTTAAAAAAAACAGTGTGTGCTTTGCAAGGCAGAGCATAAGGCTGCACTGGGTTTGCCTCTTTTCTAGAAAGTTCACTCAGGGAAGTTAACTGGAGTTTGACCAGACTGAAGAGCATGCAAACATGTTTCCTGAATACATGGAGACAAGAAGACCGGGATTTCAAATCTGAGCCCTCCATAGGACACCCACAGTGTCACAGGCCGTGAAGGGTTTGCTCACCGCCAACCATCACCACTCTCTTTTCCTTACTAGCTTTCACCCCCTACTCAAGTTCAAAAGTTACAATAGGACTGAAGTTTCACTCAAAAATCAAGTTGTTTTTTTTTAGGCCAGCCCAAACTTCCTTTTTCCTAGCTTTCGTGCTATGACACAAAAATAACGTTGCTTTGCAAACATAGTAGAGAGGCCTGCCTACCTCGGAATACGCCAGGGTGATGTGCTCGTATATGCCCTGGTGGTGGTGGATGGCGTCCTCCAGGTCCTGCAGCTCCGAGGGCAGGTCCACCTCTCCACAGGCCTTGCACCACGAGTCCACGTTGCTCATGTACTTGGAAGGTTAAAAAAAAAAAGATGATATCTATCAATGGCGATGTATAGTGAGAAGCAGCTATTTTTTAACGTGGCTTTGAAATAAGGGTAGTTGAGACATTCTAAGAACCTGGCTGAATCTCCATCTCAAATGGCTCTCCTATAAGTTCTCAAACTGGATTCCTAGAATCCACCCCTGGTTTAGGTCCTGGGAGAGCTGGGGCTGGGCCCGGGACCCTGCACCTGGAATGATGACCTCAGGGGACTCCAGGGCCAGGTCTAGGAGCACACCTGGAGCAGCTCTGCCCTGCACTGCCGCTCTGGGCATGGCGGTTAATTTCCCCCCTCTGATGCTAAATTCACATTTCTAACCACCTCACTGTGTCAGCCTCCAGCCCCAGCAGGACAGCGGTGCAACTCTCCTGCAGTCCAGCCCTCCTGCTTCCCTGGTTCATTCAGTTGCCAATGATTCCATTATTTTGCATGTATCTGTCCAATTTTCGCAACACTACTTACTGAACAACTGTCTTTACCCCCCTTCTTACACCTCATACAAGAATAAATTCAAAATGGATTAAATGTAAGATTCGAAACTGGAAAACTCCTAAAAGAAAGCACAGGCAGCCAATCCCTGGCGTCTCTCTTAGCAACATTTTTTTCTGATATATCCTTTCAGGCAAAAGAAACAAACAAAAATTAAACAAACAGGACCCACATCAAACTAAAAAGGTTTTGCGCAGCAAGGAAAACCATCAACAAAATAAAAAGAAAACCTACTGAATGGGAGAAGATATTCACCAATGATACAATCGAGAGGGAGTTAAAAAGTCCCATTAATAACTGGGAGAGGTCCTAAAGAGACATTTCTCCAAAGAGGATACACAGTTGGCCAATAGACATATGAATTGATGCTCAACATCACTAATCATGAGAGAAATGAAAATTAAAACCACAACAGGTATCACCTCACACTTGTCAGAATGGCTGCCATCAATAAATGAACAAACAAGTATTGGTGAGGATGTGGAGAAAGGGGACCCCTAGTGCACTGTTGGTGGGAATGCAAACTGGTGTCATCACCATGAAAAACAGTGTGAAGGTTCCTCAAAAGATGAAAAATGGAACTAACTGCCTTATGACCCAGCCATTCCACTTTGGGGTATGTATCTGAAGAACCCGGAACACCAATTCAAAAGAATACACGTCTCCCTGGGTTACTGCCATGGTAATATGGGAGCAGCCCAAGTGGCCATCAACAGTAAAGCAGATGAAAAAGCTGTGGTACATAGAGGGTGGGCAAAGGTAGGTTTATAGTTGCTCGTATGAAAAACAATACAGTAATTATAAATACTAATTCAAGAATAAACTCTGTGTCATGTACCCATAACTATAAACCTGTTTTTGCCCCACCCTGTATATACAAGAGAATATTGGACACACAAAAAAAGAATCAAGTCTTAACATTTGAGACAATATGAACCAAGAGGATACGAGGGTATTATGATACGTGAAATCAGTCAGACAAATATCATACGTTTTCACTTATATAAGAAATCTAAAGAGCAAAATAAACAAAACAAAACTGAAACAGACATACTGACACAGAGAACAGATGGCTGCGGGGGGTGGGGGGGTGTTGCGGAAAAGGTGAAAAAGGTAAAGAGATAAAAAAGTATCCATTGGTAGTTACACAGCAGTCATGGGGATGTACAGCACAGCACAGGGAATACAGTCAACAATCGTGTGATAACTATGGATGGTGCCAGGTGGGTAACTTGAAATCTTGGGGGGAGCACTTTGTAATGTATATGACTGTCTAATACAAAATAATGCTGAATGTAAACTGTAATTAAAAAATAAAAAATTTAAAATGCTAACGTTGAAATATCTGAAATCATTTACCTAACGTCAGAAAGAGCAACAGGCCCTTTTTTTCTACCTTTTCAAAAGTAAATACACACAGGATTAAAAGAAGACCCAGTGAAGGCCTCCAAATTACTAGGCTGTGCCCCAGAACCTAAGGATGGGCTGAGGGAGGAAGGGATCACGCCAGCCTCCCCCAATTTGCAAGTTAAACAAAAGAGTGTCAGCTGCAGGCTGCAGAGCCAGGCTGCTGACTTCCACTCAGGTCTCTCCTCAGTCCCCCCCCACCCCCACTTCCCCAGAATTCCTCAATAGCTGAGAAACCACTGCCAAATGTCCTAGGGAGATCCTCTCAGCATGTATCACGTTGAGTGTCAAAGGCAAGCGGCAGAAGGCCAGGTTAGGGATGCTAACTCAGTTAAGCCAAGGAGACTGGACACATTTCCCTGGGCTTCCCCTCGTTTACACTGCCCTGCTGCTTACCAGGGGTTCCCAGGGGGACTAGTGAAAATGGGATAACTGACCTGCCCTCTCAAGTATTTACGACTTTTTAGAAACTTAAAATAGACAGGTCATCCAAAAAACAACTGTTTATATAAAAATCCCTTTACCATTAATGTACTGGCTCAGAAAAACACCTGCGTGAAAAACTTAGGATTTGAGAGCAATGATACGGCATTAAGTGTCATCGAATAGCAGGTGGTTTCCGATGGCTGCGAACATGACTAAACCAGCGCACGCACAGGGAGCATCTCCTCACGCCCGTGCGGCACCTGCCTCACACCCTGAAGGTCATGGAAGTGTTATCACTTACTTTACCGCTCCCCCTCGGTAGAGATGCAGGCATGACTCACTAGCCATACTTTTAAGTATTTCTGGGATGAGTGTTCTATAAACGTCAATTAGGTCAGGCTGAATGAGTCTATTCCTGATCTCCATTTCACTCTCTCCTCTTTGATTATTGTATTTAACACCAATTACTAAGTAATTATAAACACTTTTCAATTATGAGTTGTCTGAGGTTAACCAGCATCATTAATAAATCACCAGGTTAAGTCACTAATTGATGGCTGCTGCACACGGGTCACTACGGCATGCCCAAAACAAAGCAGAGTTACAACGTGTTCCTAAGAGGCAAAGCACTTCCGATGTAACAGGGACAGTTTTAGTTATATAACACTTTACAGCAAGCGGAAGTGTCAGACCAGTATGTCAGTGTATCCAAATGACAACTGAAATACAGTCAACTCCAATTTTGAAGCAACCAATAAAGAGAAACATTCAAGAACTTTTATGTATGCCTACAGTAAAAGTAGTTTACTTATAATTTCTTTTTTTAATGTTTTTATTGATTTCAGAGAGGGAGAAGGAGAGAGAGATAGAAACAACAATGATGAGAAAGAATCATCTACTGGCTGTTTCCTGTACACTCCCTACCAGGGATCAAGCCCACAACCCAGGCATGTGCTCTAGATCGGAATTGAACCAAGAACCCTTCAGTCCACAAGCCGATGTTCTGTCCACTGAGCCAAACTGGCTAGAGCTACTTATAATTTCTTAACGTATTGTGAGAGGGTACTTGATTACACATACCTGAGAAGGTGTGGCCAGGTTCTACTGCATAGGAAAGCTTGGCCTGCCACGTGGAAGCCACATGAAAGGGTTCTGCACATCTCACTCCCTGGGTTAAACTATCCCAATGACAGAAACAAACCTGGCCATGGTGTGGCAGGGACTTTGGAGCAAGCATAACTTTTACTTGTGAGCTGGCACCCCTCCGCTCCAACGGGCAAGCCCTAAGCCCTGAATGCTTTCTGAAAGGCTCATCACCCCAAGGATCTGAACCCAGGTGCCACCAGCGAGCAATCCCGTTTAGGGAGCCAAGGAGAGTGTCAGGGTCAAGTCTGGTGTCAAAAGTTCAACAGGTACCTACAGAACCTTCTAGACACTTAGAGAAATGATCATGTGCATTATGCCTATGGGGGGTAGCTGGCCTGTTGTTTAAAAACCTCTCTGACTACTCTGCTATATTCCATCACCACCCTCCCCCACACTCACCCCTATTACCATCCTGAAAAATGCAGTTTGGGATGGCAGAACCGGGAGACCAGTCTAGCACAGAGCCCGAACCGTCATGAAGGACCACAGAAGGTGGGTCCTGGGCCCCAGCAAAATCAGAGGGCCAGTTCAGATGCTTTAAATCAGGGGTCCTCAAACTTTTTAAACAGGGGGCCAGTTCACTGTCCCTCAGATGGTTGGAGGGCCGGACTACAGTTTAAAAAAAACAACTAAGAACAAATCCCTATGCACACTGAACATATCTTATTTTATGCAGGACAGGTAGCGGCAGCAAAAACACCCGACATGCCAGATAAATGTCCTCGGTGGGCCGCATGTGGCCCGCAGGCTGTAGTTTGAGGATGCCTGCTTTAAATGCTCGAGACCAAAATGTGTGAACACCCAGCATCTGGCTAGACGGAGGGTAAACAGGAGAGTGGGAGAGAATTCAGTGCTGCTCCCTGAATTCAAACCAGGAGCCAGCTTCAGGGCGGGATTCTGTCGCAGCACAATGGTGATTTTCCCCCTAAAAATGTGGCTGAATAGATGAAAGGAGGCTGAGTCTGCTGTTTGAAAAACTGAGACAAGCAGTTGAGGGAAGAGTGAGTAATATATAAGCTTTAAAGGGGGAGCTGGGATTGTTAATTAGCCGATTGATTCTCATACACATTTATTCCACGAATCTCCATCTGCTGAGGGAGCGTAGGGCCTTCGATGTGGGAGCAGCTTGGCTCTCCGCCTGTTTTGCCTCCACCACCCCTCGGGGCTGGGTCCTGTCAGCTAGTGAATTGCACCTCGCCATCCCCCAGGGCTGGGTCCTGTCAGCTAGTGAACTGCACCCACCACTGAGGATGGAGTGGAAGCTGAGCAGGTGGCTAGCCAAAGGCAGGAGACAAAGGGACAGAAACTCCCCCAAACGGAGGAAAGTTTTAAAATATTCATTTAAGAGAATGTTCTCCTCTTTGGAAAAATTAGGACTGGTGGACTTTTATATTCATATGTAAAATATATAGGACTTCAAACTTCAGAGTTCTTTCTTACCTCTGGTTTCCTTACTTTCTGGAAAACACTACCCTACACTTCATTTGATCATTTCTACTCGGAGTCTTAGCCGGCACACTCCCTTCTCCCAGTGCCTCTAAGGGCAGGGGGTTCCGTCCGGCCCAGGGAAACCTCAGGATGGAGGGGGCATTTTCCTCCGTGAGCCCCACTCCGGCCGCTCCTGCGCTGCTGGAAGAGGCAGGTTCAGTTTGAACCAAAACAGGCCAGTGAGCCTCTAGGTACCATACACCTGAACACTTTTTCATGAATACATTTCTGTAATATACACACACAGATTCATAAATTCCCTTCTACTCCATGAGAATTCTCTTTTTGTTTTACTACCAGACAAGAAATTAGGCCTATGCTTTTACTAAAGTAAAACAACGTTATAATGGGAACTATTAGATATGTATTATTGGCCTTAGAAACTCAACAGGGAATACTGAAGCAGCATTATTTTCCTCTGAATTTCAACCCAGACTAATGATAAAATTAGCCAGATGATAACTATACATCATATACCGCTATATTTTTTTCCTTTTTAAAAAAATATATTTTTATTGATTTCAGAGAGGAAGAGAGAAGGAGTGATAAATAGACAGAAACATCAATGAATGATGATAGAGAATCATTGACCAGCTGCCTCCTGCACATCCCTACTGTGGATCGAGCCAAAACCCAGGTATGTGCCCTGACCAGGAATCCAACCATGACCTCCTGATTCATAGGTCAACATTCAACCACTGAGCCACACCGGCCAGGCTCCTTTTATAACTTTTAAGAGCTTGTTTCTGAAATCGTGTACTGCATCTCAGGAACAAAAAGATGCTCATAATGAAAATTTCAAATAATGAAAGCTCAAGCTTTGAGACCACAGGCAAATCACTCCCCAAACAGAACATAAGGACAAGGACAGCAGCCCCATGTACTTCAGTGCCTGACTTAAGGAGGAAATGAGGCTTTGCGTTAAAGAGCTGTGAATTTAAAAGAGCCATGCAAATAGTGGCTGTTAGTTTCTTTTTTGGCTATTATCAGGTCAGTGGTCCTTAAAGTCACGGATAAATAAGGTGATCAGACTTCTGGGTCCCTCGGAAGGTCAGCTGCTATCAGCACTGACAGGCTTTCTGCAGTGACGGCCCTGTAATCTGCTCCGCCTAGTAAAAGTGGCCACAAGCCCACGTGCCCCTGAGCATCTGCACTGTGCATCCTGTGACTAAGGAAGTGAATTCCATTTCATTCAGCTTTCAAATTACTTTGTTCATATATTTTAGTGAATATGAGGGAACTTCAGTAGCCACATGTGCTGCTGACTGGGCTACATACTGGACAGTGTGGCTTGAGATCACATTATTTAATAGTAAAAATGGGATATTTTAAGGTCACTTTATTTCTGTATGTTACAAAAATGTAATTCTAATAACATCTGCCTTGGGAGATTCTAATAGGAAGGGGCTGTGTAGTGGCTGTACCACATGACCAGAAAGTGAAGGCTGGAGCCCTCAGCGCCATCTGCAGGCGAAAGTGCTGACAGAGAGGTCATGCCCCCTCACTGACAAACTGATATCCTGACTCTGCCTGTCCCTGGAGTTGAGGACATGAGAAAGAGTGGCCTAGGCATCTTCGGAAAGCAGAACACCTACAAAATGTCATTCTCATCTAGTTTTAACCTCCAAGTTCATGTTCATGAACCCACAAGCAAATACCAACACCAGAGCATCCACAGAGACAGGAGCGAGGCGGGAGCTCAGCACACACACGTGTCCCTCCCTGGCAGCTCTGTGCCAAGAGGGAAGGTCACTTCCTGTCATTAGACCACTCACACAGGGTCGCATATTTGAGCCCTTCGTTCCCCTGAAAAGATTGAAATTCTTAGTGAGAATTCTGGATAGCATTCAGAGAGGTGGCTCTGATGGACCCCTAACCTGTGACGTCCAAAGTTTCTGGTCCTTTCCCTACTGAGATTAAGGAAAACAGCTTAAGCATCAGTAGAAGGTAAAGCATTTAAACAGAAGGGACAAAGCTGGCCTGGTCCTGGAACTGCTCTCCTGGGAAAGGAAAACTATGTTAGTAAATGTGACCTTCTTTTCTGCATTGGAATTTCAAGGATCATATTGTTACTCAGTGAAGGGGAAGCTACACAACGCATTTTCACTTGAGGGTAAGTAAACTCTTTCTGAGAACATCTTCAAGGTTCATGCACAATGCTGGGGGGCCCCTGCCTCACCAGCCACTCCGTCCCTAAGCTCGGATTTGACTTGATCTGCATGGCGTCCTCAAGCATTGCGGCTGTTTATCCACTTGATCCGCACGGAGACCTAAGCATTGCTATTGTTTATGCAGGATGCCAAGAAATTCTGTTCAGTATATATTCATCTAGTTTAGTTTCCTTCAAATCCACAACTTATAGCCACTCATGTTATCGAAGGAAAAACACCCCAGGCTCTTTCCACTTTGCTGCAAGGATGAAATGTTAATAATAAAACACTGCAGAGGAAAATGCCCCTGGCACTCATACTTCTGGATTATTTTCAGGCAGGTCAGAGCAGCAAGTAGTCTTCTGGGTGTATTTACAAGTCTGAATCCCACCATGTTTACGAAAGAGTTTTTCCTTACGTGTTATTATGTGTCGGACTCCCTGCCATTCACCCAGACGGCTTGTGCTGCTTCGAATTTATTCACAGCATCTTGACATAACCTTTCTGGGCGCCCACCACCGATTTACATCCCCCAGCCCTGTTCCAGGGGTTGCTGCACCTCACGCTAGGTACCACTCCAGTGGGTGGGCAGCACACAGCTCATCAGCCCACCCACAATAATGCCCAGCAAACCACACAATGACAGGGACCGCAACAGGTCAGAGTCCTGCCGACACTGCTAGTCAACCCTGAAGGGGGTTCCTATTACTTTAAAAGAGTTACTTATCCTTTAATGAAAAATCTAGTGAAATGCATATTGATAAGCAGAAAAATCTTCCTACTGAAACCTGAAAGTTCCTTCTCACAGCTTGGCCTTTACAGGAGGCGATCAAGGCTTTTCCCACCATTTCCTCTCTTGCTTCACACTTGAAAGGTCTCTACAGTTGAGATCACTACTAATCAGTGTCTTGAGCAACATTCTAGCTGCCTTGCCCAAAGCCAGGCAAGCTGGGGCCTCGGCTTTACCTCACTGACTTCATTCCTCAACAGAGACCACTTCTAGATTGAAGAGATACTATTTCCTTCTTAGAATAATCAGTGCAAATCCCTATAAATATAATTTCCCCCCAAAAAGCTCTATCAGTATGTTTCCTTTAAAATAAGGCAACCATTTGCCTCTTCCCCATTTGTCTTCCTGGTGGACACAGATTTCTGTGCTGTCCACACCTGAGAAGGAAGTTCACTGTCCAGCACATCTTCCAGGCTGACGTCTCGGTCAGGAATGCATTGCTTTCCTTTTGCTCCCTCCACAGTGTGCTTGCTCAAGCCAGTTTGTTTGCGGAAAGGATGGTGGAGGTGTGGGGAGTGGTACAGGCACACCTTACAGATTACCTCTTAAGTATGGTATTTTGACGAGCACATCAGCCAATGAAGCCAATGTGTGAGAATCCATGCAAATCATTAAACATCGTGATCGACACTGAAAGCTGTCTGCCTAAAGCCATGTCCACCCAGCTTTGCTGGCAGGGCCTGCCTACAGCGGTGGGGCTAAGAAGCTGGGTCCCCCTTCCATCCTCCCTGAACCCAGTCCTGGACTACGGAAAGCACTGGGGCGGAGGGATCTCCTGACAGTGATGTTTCCCTGATTAAAGTGATGGGCGACGACACTCACTGCCAGCCCTGCACTCGCCGGACACCAAGTGGAGGGCTGGTGCTGGGAACTGTGGCCTACATCCTGTGACCATGAGCGGATGGCTGAGCAGCCCAGCCCTGGCATCGGCGTCTGGCTAGAACTGCCTATACTTTGTCACTTCTTGTTTTGTAGGAAAGCGAAGCCCTGATGTTTAAGCCTGACAGCCAGGCATTCTGTTACGTGCTGCCACAGCATCCTAATGAGAATCTCGCAGTGATAACAACGAGGGAGGAGAAGAGGAGGAGGAGAGGGGTAAAGAACAGCGCTACCACTTGTTAGTACCACCCTATACCAGGCGCTCTGCAGGGCACCTAATATGAATCATCTCATTTTCATGGTAAAACTCCTCTCAAGCCGACTTTTATTTCCACTTTACAAGTGAGAAACTAAGGAACAGGAGGCTAAACCACCTGCCTCAGGTTGCACAGCAAGGGGTAAGCCAGCTGACCGTCTGCAGAGCTCAGGTGATTAGGCGCCACACAAAGCTCCCCAAGGATCTGGCCCCTGGGGGTTGGGGGGGTGGGGAGGTACCAGCGAGGCAGCGGTTGGCCCCACCTCATGACAGGCACTGACCTTCTCAGCCTTCTGGTGGAAAATGGAGGACATGTCCAGGAGGGTGCTGCGCTCGTCCAGCGCCGCGGCGAATGCCTTCCACTCCTGCTCCAGCTGGTTGGCGATCTGCTTGATCTGCTGAGAGGCGTAGTGGCCGGACTCCACCAAGCGATTGGCCACCGACATGATCCGGTTTATGTTGACATACACGTTCTGAGGAAGGGGCAGAAAGAAAGGGCTCCTTAGCAGAAGGCAAACAGGGGGCTTCCTTTAAAATACACGGATAACATTTCCTGAAACAAGGCCTATTCACTTAAAAGTGATATTCTTAACAGCAGAGTCACCTGGTCTAGAATGGTATACCTATTTGCTGTCTGGATTCCCATGGACTCTGAGTACTGGTTTCCATTTCTGTTTATAAGACTGCAAAATTATAAATCAACGGGCTGAAAGGCATCTTGTTAGGCCAGAGCAATCAAAAGCACAAGTGTGTGCACACAAATACTCTATTACTCACTTCCTGGCTCCTGGTCCTGACAAGGGTCCAGATGGCAAGCCGCCTGACGAGCAGTCACCCAGAACTACCGGACCCCAACCGTTGAGCTTCTAACTAGGACTCAGAAACCACTAAATATGTCCATAGCCACCCAAGGCTATTTGTGTGAAAACAAGCTCTCCTTTCTCCATAAACCCAAGTCATCTTTTTTGTGCCAACTGAAAATATTCTGTAAATGGATGCACTTTCTCCAAGGGGTATGAATTGGGGCACAGAACAATGCTTTGTTCAAATTTTAAATCAAGCTTTTCTACTCTGCTGAGATTCCTATCTTCAGGTCCACCAGTGTCCTATAAAAATAAGGGAGCGAGGCTTAAACATACTGTACTTTTTGCAAAACAAGTTTTCGCTATGATATTTCCCTTCCCATCTACGATGTTCTTTGAGGTCCCATTACAGCCAAGGCTGGGGTGGGGATACACACCTTCAACTAAGCCCAGGCTGTTGTGTTCACATGTTTATGATACTTTGTGATGCTTCAGAACACTGTGCTCTCTACAATCCCCCAAAATCACAGACACAACTCTGGCTCCTCCCAATCTGGCCCCTACATCTCACTGCCTTCCCTGTCCAAACGCCTCTACATTTTCTTCCCTTCTTCCCTTCCCACACTGGTCCTGGGGGCCCGTCTCCCACGGCCTGGCACCCAGACCTCTGCAAGAGCCTCATGGCTGTTACCTTGCCTGCAGCCCACCTAAGAAAGCGTAACCACTTGTCCGTTCTCCCCCTGTAGCCTTTTACTCATTTCTGACCCAAACCAAAGTAGGAGGAGTTGCCTAGCCTGGGATCAGCGAGCCACAGACGGCATGAGATGCTTTTCTGGGCTGCGTGTGCAAGCGAGAATCAGCTACAGAGGGGTGTTGACAGTGTCAGGGAGGGAGGGCACTTTGAGAGCTTGTGACAGCCAGTCAAGGCCACAGTCAGCAGGGAACTGGCCTCCCTGGCTCCTATGGCATGAATGCTTATAACTAGTGTCCTTCAAGGCCCTGGCCCTTTGCATACACATGCTTTCTCTCTAGCGCCAGGTAATGACATTTGCCCATTTTTGCTTTCCCTGTCCCCTTAAAGAGGAACAGTTCAAGCAGACGCCCTGTGTTAGAATCCTGACAAGAGCTGTCCATGTGGACAGGTCCGCTGTGGGACCCACTGTGGGTTCTCATTGCCCCTCGAGCCTATTAGTTCCCTGCATCACTTTCATGTCCTTAAACAGACTGTGCTCACAGAGTACTGGTCTGCGCAGGGTGCCTTCTCCACACCTCCGTTACTTCTGGCGCAGGTAAGGGAACACGGTGGCACCCAGCAACCTGCAGTTCCCGAGGGGCGGAGCGCATAACCATCTCTGGTGAACTGGCCACGTAACTGGTGCAAGCTTCACTAGTTGGTTGGTTTGCTTGTTTTCATTTTTATTTGTTGAAAACTGAAAATAAGCTACTTAGACACTGCTAGCAGTGAGAACTCCCCACACTTAGAGGTCAGCTGCTACCATCACATCAGAAACTCTGAAGGCCCACATGGCCTCCTGGCTGCATGCTGGGATGTGATCTGTGTGTGTCCCGTTCCCTAAAATCCCTTCCCTACAGGATACAACTAGCCCGACAGTCTTACCATACAGTTCATAGCAAAGTGGTTGTGCTGCGTCTGAAGCTCCATTGCGTGAGGGTGGCTGGTCCCAATCTCAGTGTAGCTGTTCAGAAACAGACCTTTGTTGTGTGTGATCCAGTCAAACATCTACAGGAATGGAAAAGACAACCTGAATTACTCCAGGAAAAAGAAATGAACTGACACGAACCCGGGAACAGGGCCAAATGCAGGAGAGGCAATGTTCTTCCTCGATAACCTCTCAGCATTTGGGTCCAGGATTCTTGACTTCTCAGAAGTTAGCACAGTTCTGAACCTGCAGGACCTGTACGAAAATCTTATCTAACCGACGGTTCCTTTGACATTCCCTTGACAGAGGAGGAAAGAAGGAGCAAAGACATTCAAGTCCCCCAGGCTAATGACAAACTCTTATCTTTTGACTCTCAACCCAGCCACCAAGCTATACTGAACTACTTAATGGCCCAAACTACTCTTCAACTAAAGACCTGTTAGGTATGAGGGATTTATGATCTCTGGGTGGGTTTTGGTGACAGCAATGCCAAAGACTATAAGATAATGTTCTTAAATGCAAGAAGTAAAAACAACAACAACAACAACAACAACAACAACAACAACAACAACAACAAAAACACCTGGGCAAATGCAAACAATAAAATTTACTGTGAAAATAAAAAGGATTGGAAAAAATTTAACAAAGACACTTTCTTAAGGTTCAATGGAGAGACTACCTGGACAAGGATGTAGATTACAATGTTCACAAGGAAAGCATTAAAGTAAAACTAGAGGCCCAGTACACAACATTCATGCACTGGAGTGTGGGTGGAGGGCCCCTCAGGGGATGTCCAACTGACAGCTTAGGCCCGCTCCCTGCAGTTGCTCATTCTTAGCACTGCTGCAAGGGCAGGCTGCTGCACTCGCAGCCGTCAGTCTGGCTTCTGGTTGAGCGGCACTCCCCTGTGGGAGCGCACTGACCACCAGGGGACAGCTCCTGCATTGAGCATTTGCCTCCTGATGGTCAGTGCACGTCATAGTGACAGGTCATTCCACAGTTCGGTCGATTTGCATATTACCTTTTTATTATATAGGATAAACGCCTATCCGTTAGCACTGCTACTATGCCTTAAAGCATCCGAGATGACCACTTGTTTTGTGGGGGGTTTTTTTAATGATTAGAAGGAAGATTCTCCCGTGTCTTTGACAAGGCAGCACCTAAAACCTAAGTGCACTGGCAGGTATGTGAAAAGCTTACCAAAGAACAGTACTGGAGGGCCACCTTTCAAAAGGTCCTTTATTTCTAATGTTGGTTTTTTGTTTTTGTTTTTTATTTTACAAAACATTCTCCTGTCCATGAAAAACTGTCAATGAGATCGAATGAAGAGTGACCAATTCACCCACATCCATGGCGTGCATCACATTCCCATAAAGAAGTGTACTGCTTTCCCATGGCTAAGACTGAGCTAGCAGGTAAATGGCAAGAATTCTCGCTGAGTAGTTAGTTTATCTGGAGCACAAGAATAAGATATGAGACTATAAATTATTATTGCCTATATTTCCCAGAAACTATTAATTTTAACTCAATATTCATCTTTTTTAAAAAAACATAATAAGAGATCTGAATGGTGTACTATCACTGGTTTTGTATGTGTGGAAAAGCAGAAATTAGCAAATGACATACATATAGGGTGTCCCCTCAAAAATGTATGCACACTCTTTAAGTAATTATAAGGCAGTGTTTATTAAAATACATTTAATTTTCAAAATTGAGCTATCAGCTGTTCAAGTATATATACATTTTTGGGGATACCCTATACATAACTATAGCTCTCAATAATATAATACTACTAGGGGCCCGGTGCACGAAATTTGTGCACTAATGAAGGAGGTTCCTCAGCCCAGCCTGCCCCCTCTCACATATTGGGAGCCCTCAAGGGGTGTCCTACTAATGGCTTAGGCCCGCTCTCTGCTCCCCTTGGAGAGTGGGCCTAAGCCGCAGTCTGGCCTCCCTTTGTGGGAGGCGACCAGGCTAATCAGGGAAAGCCACCAGCCCCATTACCCCGCTGCTGTAGCCACTGTCAGTCACCACAGCCACCAAGGTGTTTTCATCAACACAGACTCCAGTCCCTTCACCATGAAGAAATGACAACTTTCTTTAGGCATTTTCAAGATGTGTCTTTCATAGGATATGACATTTCTTCCTTCCTTCCTTCCTTCCTTCCTTCCTTCCTTCCTTCCTTCCTTCCTTCCTTCCTTTCTTTTAATACTCACCTGAGGATATGTTTCTATTGATTTTTAGAGAATGTGGAAGAGAAGGGAAAAACAGAGAGAAACATCAAAGTGAGAGGAACACTTTGATTGGTTGTCTCCTGCATGCGCCTTGACCTGGGGCCCAGCCAGGGAGAAGCCTGCAACCTAGGTACATGCCCTTGGTCAGAATTGAGCCCAGACCCTGCAGTCAGCAGGCTGAGGCATTATGCACCGAGCCAAACCGGCTAGGGCAGGATATGACATTTCTTAGCTCTCCAGCAGTGGACCTTCATTTTTTTCTTCCAGGTGTGCAGTGGAAAAACCCTAGATCACCTTTTTGGATTCTTATTATCCAAGTTACTATGAATATTACCAGTGGCATACAGGGAGCTTAGCCAATGAACAGTAAGAAAAGGTGTTTCCTCTGTAGTTCACTCTGATCACCGGCTCTACCCCTGCCCCTCCAATCCCAGCTCTACCCCTGCCTAGGCCTGTAACCGCTGGCCAAGGATGCAGGCCTGGGCAGGGGATCCCCAAGCCCCTCCAATCGCCAGCTTCACAGAGCCCAGGCCTCTGTGATCACCGGCTCTGATCCTGCCCCCTGCCATTGCCAGCTCTGCCCTTGCCCCACTGGAAGCCTCTTGCCAAGGCTACAGGCCTGGGCAGGGGACCCCCAGACTCCTGTTTTTGCAGCTCCACTGGTGCCCAGACACCTGCGATCTCTGGCCTTGCCCCAGCCCAGGACTTATGCCTGGTTAGGGAACCCTCACACCCCTCTGATCACCAGCTTCTCCCTTGCCCATGCCTGAGGCCTCTGGTGAAGACATCTGACCTGGGCAGGGGACCCCCAGACCCCCTCTGATCACCTGTTCTGCTCCTCAGGCCCCCCAACTCCCCAGCCACCTGCCTGGCTAACAGGCCTGACCACTTCAGTGGCAGAGCTGAGCCAGACTGGGTGCCACCATCTTGTGGCCATGGGGGCGGCCATCTTTGTGACAGAGTAATGCCTAATTTGCATATTACTCTTTTATTACATAGAATGTGGTATGGGCGCCTCCATCTTGTGTCCATGGGAGTGGCCATCTTTATGACAGAATGATGCCTAATTTGCATATTACTCTTTTATTAGATAGAATGTGGTATGGGCACCTCCATCTTGTGGCTATGGGGGCAGCCATCTTTGTCACGGAGTGACACCTAATTTGCATATTGCTATTTTATTAGATAGGATAAAACATTCACTCTTTTAGCCAAAGATATCATTCTTGTCTACCTTACAGGCATTCAAAACTATCAGTAATTAATAACCCGAAGTTTCTAAAATAGCACTGCACTGCACAGTGAATGACCATGGGAGCAGACTTAGGGGTGGTCCCAGAACTGATACTTTCCGTGTCTAGTCTCTCACCGACACTGTGAGAGTCGCTTACTCTGCCCCAGCCCTTTCTCTAGACCAAACGATCGAGAAAGCTTCCCTGTGTACCCCCTTTGAGCATCCCTCTCCCTTCTCCTTTACCTTCTCAGCATCCTGTTCGAACAGCCGCAGCTGAAAGCACTGGTCCAGCTTCAGCTTCCGTACGTGCCACATCTGATGCAGATGCTGCCGCGTGGAGTGCAGCCGGTCCAGCATGGCGGAC
>PVJC01014503.1:0-36367 GCA_004026665.1 Murina feae
GGTGTGCCTGGGGGCAGGCTCCCAGCAGGTAGACACACACAGGAGGACTGCTCCGAGCCTCTGATGCGGCTGGGGGCAGGTCCCCAGTGGTGACACACACATACACACACACACACAAAAGGTGCCTGGCAGACTGGGGCCATCAGAGGACATCCACTGAGGGGTCCCAGACTGTTAGAGGGCACAGGCCAGGCTGAGGGACTCCCTCCACCCCGAGTGCACAAATTTTTGTGCACCGGGCCCCTAGTAGAGTAAATAATTATAAATCTGAATGAATCATTCCTTGTTTTGCCTTCACTATAATTTCTGTTTCAAGTAAAATCCTAAGCATACATTAAGTGTTGCTGATGCTCATTTTCTTCAAGTATGGTTGAATTTTAAATTAAAAGCATACAGAAATATAAAACAGTCTCCCATAAAAAAGGCCACCTACTTAAATCTTCATCCTCTTGCTTAGAGTCACTGACAGTCATATAAGCCATTTTTTCTCTTGGCACACAAATACTGCTATTCTGGTCAAGTAGTTCCTCACAATCATTCTCCAGTTCACTTTCCACAATGTCCACGGTGCCACCTAGCAGGAAAGATGACAGGTACAAAAACTTAGGTGAAAACTTAATTTTACTTGGTTTCACTTTAACAAATAATGACCTCTTCCAACACTTTTATATCAGTACTAGAGGCCCAATGCACAAAATTCATGCAATAGTAGGACTTCCTTCCCCCAACTGCCATCACCAGCTTCCCTCTGGCTCCTAGGACCTGGATTTCCCTCCAGCACCCAGGACCTGAGCTTCCCTCCAGCCTCCAGCAGGCACCCAGGCACCCTTGCAGCCCTGGCTTTATCCAGAAAGATGTCCAGTCTAATTAGCACATTATGCTTTTATTATTATAATGAAAACCTGTTTTATAAATTATCCTTAAAAAATTTAACTGTTCTTTTCTAAGTAATCAGGTTGATATGTTTGATTGGGATATATGAACAAACTAATTTCCTCTTACCTAAGTCATCCTCTCCAGGGTCAGCTTTAAAAATGTACACTTTAATGACTTCAGGACTAGTGCCATCCACTTTCAAAGAACTGATTTCTGACTCTGTGTCCATGGCCATTCCAGAGGAAACATTCTGTTCTATTTTGCCAGTATCATCTACTAAAAAATGAAGAAACACACAATAATAATAGTAGATTGTTAAACAAAATATTACCATTTCTGAAAGTCCTTTTTAAAAACATAATCTTTAACTTGACTCATATAATTGAACTACTTAGAAAGTAGAAAAATCAATGATTACATTTTCAAAGTCTTATCAAAGTGGGAGGAGATCTTGAAGTAAAAGACACTTAAAGCAAACACCTGGTAACCTTGAAAACTAACAAAAATCACGAAATGGCATACTATACCCCTGGATATAATTAGATCCATTAGGTATATGGATCATTATATTCTCAAAAATCTTGAGCAGAATATCCTAGTAGCAAAATCAGCAAATATTGATCTTACTTAAGTACTTTATCAGTACTACCTAATGTTCACGGCTTCTTTTTTATTATTATTATTAAATTTAACTATCGCCAGTGGGACTTGATCTAACTTAGTTACAATCATGTTTTTTGTTTGTCCACTGCTTCTTTTCTTTAATTCTTTATGGTTTAAAATATTACATATCTCCTTTTTTCTCCCATTGACTTCTCCCCCACCCCCTGCACTTGCCCTTACCCTACCTAAGTGTCTGTGTTCATTGGTTATGATTATATGCATGCATGCAAGTTCTTTTGTTGATCCCCTCCCCTGCCTTCCCTCTGAAGTTAGACTGTCTGATGCTTCTCTGCCTCTGGATCTATTTATGTTCATCAGTTTACAGTGGTTATTATATTCCACAAATGAGTGAGACCATGTGAAATTTATTTTTCTCCAATTGGCTTATTTCACTTCTTAATAATATTTTTTCTTAACTGTTTCTATTAGAATTGTTCTTTTTAAAATATCAAAACATGATTTTCAAAAAGGTACACTGCAATGGTGAATATAAATTCTCCTATGAAATTGTTTAAACATAAAAGTGACTTATACACATAAAACATACAATTTTATAAAAAATAGTGAATCTGGGTCATTGCTGTCAAACACTGCCAATGTATTTTTAAAGACATTCCACTACCTTAATGAAGATTGACTATGTCATGTTTTGGAGGGGAAAAACTCTGAATTATCAATAGAGACACACATAAACCCCAACAATAGAGACTGGGAGAATATAGAGTATTTCATATTTTAAACTTTATCAGTAACTGTAGCAAAGGAAACAGTGTACCATTGTCCTTAGGATTTGAAAAATTACCAAAAGTAAAAAATAATGTCCAAAAGAAAAAGATTCTTGGAATAAACACCAAAAATAAAATTTCCACATAATGTAACCTTTTTCATTCACTGCTATCCACTTATGATCTAACTCACAACAAAAGTGACACTGATGTTGAGTGCATTAGACCAAAATCGAAGGAATGTTTTTTTCTGATCTAGACACAAGTGTCCTGACAGAGCAAAAGCTTAGAAACATAGTGGAGAACAGAACCAAAGATAAGAAAATATGATTGATTTAACTTGTCTTTAATACACTCATCAAGCTTTTCATTTTTCTTTTAGCTTCCTTTCTCATGTTCCCCTGAATAGGTGTATTTTGTTATCCTTTTGTTTATAGATTCATTCAACTCACAAAGTCACAGCTATAAATTAGACTTTGGGCTAGGAAGAGGGAAAAAATATATGAGAAGTCATAAATAAGTTAATAATCCAATAGAAAAGCGGATAATTCAGCTGGGCTGCGGTGGCTCAGTGGTTGAGCACTGACCTGTGAACCAAGAGGTCATGGTTCAATTCCCTGTCAGGGCATATGCCCGGGCTTGATCCCCACTGAGGAATATGTAGGAGGCGACCAGTCAATGATTCTCTCTCATCATTGATGTTCTATCACTCTCTCCCTCTCCCTGTCTCTCTAAAATCAATGAAAAATATATCCTAAGAAACCAGAAATGCCAATCAGAAAGGACATATGCATCCCTATGTTCATAGCAGCACAATTTACCATAGCAAAAATTTGGAAACAGCCCAAGTACCCATTAACAGATGAATGGATTAGAAAACTGTGGTACATCTACACAATGGAATACTATGCTGCTGTAAAAAGGAAGGAGTTCTTAGCATTTGCAGGCATAAGAATGGAGTTGGAGAACATAATGCTAAGTGAAATAAGCCAGTCAATGAAAGAAAAATACCACATGTCCTCACTCATCTATGGATAATAATAACCATTATAAACTGGTGAACAAAAATAGATTCAGAGGCAGAGCAACATCAAACAGACTGTCAAATTACAGCAACAAGGACAGGGACGTTGGGGCAGCGGGGGGTAACAGATCAGACATGGGACTTTTGTGTAGGCATTTAAGCATAACCAATGGACACAAAACACTGGGGGTAGGGGAGGCGGAGGTAAGGGCAGGAGGAAAAAGAGATATATGTGCTAATCTTTGTAAAGCTTTATGTAATAATAATTTTTTAAAAATTTAAAAAATAAAAAAATAAAAAATAAAATAAAATCAATGAAAAATATATAATTTTTAAAAAGGAAAGCAGATAATTCAGGTGATTATTTTTAAATGTGATAGTACTAAGAATAAAGCTAACATTCTATATATACTACTAACACTTATAATAAGACTATGAGAAAAGTGTTAAAATATAGTCAACATTGTATACAACAGACGAAACTCAAGTTTAGAAAAGTTGCATGACTTACGTACCTGAAGTCACAAAACTAGTAACTAACACAGCCAGAATTCAAAACTTAATCCATGTGACTCAAACTGATACTTTCAGAATGTATATACTCTTATGATATTTAAGTTACTATAGGCAATAAATGGTATAATTACTGGTGGTTTCTATTAATAGAGGTCAGATGAGTACGTTACTTGCACAAAATATTTTTAAACAGCATCCTGAAATCTTTCTTACAGACATGAACAACAATAACACCCATGTACTAAGTCAAGGAGAAACACCTGCAGTGATATGCAGTAACACTGATGTTCCTAGTGAAAACAATTTTAGTGAATGCTACATGATGTCAAATTAAAGTGGGTTAAAAAGTCTATGAAGATATACATTTCTTTAAGAAGTTTACTTTTTAAAAGAAGAAGGAGCAGCAATCAGAATGGTTTGCAGGAGCAAGAACATTATTGTTCAATTGTAACAATATGCATGTTCATGATCTATATAAAGTGAGTTAGATGACATCATGAATAATTGGTCAGGACCTCGAACAGAAAGGGAAAAAGGTGAAACTAGGAACAAAGATGAAATTTTCCTAAAAGGAGAAACAGTTCTTTTGAAACATGAGAACAGAAATTATCTATATACTAGTATACTAGAGCCCCAATGCATGAAATTTGTATAAGAGGCTTGGCTCTGGCAGTCATGGCTTTGTCTGGAAGGTCTTCCAGAAGGACATTTGTAAGGTCATTTGGCTGTCCAGTCTAATTCGCATATTATGCTTTTATTATTAGAGATTATGAGAGATAAAAAGCCATGGACCATAACACCAGAATGATCAGAATGACCAGTTGCTATGATAAGCCCTCTCTCCAGCCAGCCCCACCCCTGATCACCTTCCCTACACCAATAGGGGATGGGACCAGCCAGCAAACTGCCTGTGGCCCCTTCCCTCACCTGGCCCCACCCCCAATGGGCCCTCACCACCTTGATTGGCTGTGGCCCCTTCTGCCCAGTCAGCTCCGCCCCCAAATGCTCCCCGACTCCCACCCAGCAGAGACAAGGCCAGGGCCAGCCGGCCAACCTCCCATAGCTCCTCGCCCAGCCACTGACCCCCAATATGCCATCCCCATCCCAATGAGGGGTGGGGCCCACCAGCCAATCGCCCACAGCCCCTCCTCGCAGCAGGCCCTGCTCTGATCAGGCCCAGATTCAAGCACGGGGCTATAGTATATTAATAGGAATGTAGCTATGTTGTTCTGAGGGACAGGTTTAGACAGGAGCTTCAAATGCAAAAATTAGGAAGAAATCCTAGATGGTGGCTTCAACATATATACAAAAGTAGGTAAGGGTTTTGGTAAGCAGTAAGAGAATAGCAGATTGAGTTAATAACTTGCAAGTGAGGACGATAAACTGAAACCCAAAAAAAAAAAAGCTTAATGATATCTAGATTCTAAGAACTTGGACAGTTAAATTCTTTACAATGATAAATGCATGCATACTTTCATAAGAACATAAATCTTCCCTTAAAGCTGTGCATAGCTATTTAAACTAAAGTATTACAGCTATATTTTATAAATATAGTTTGTGGGTAGAAATAAGCATCATATTCTTAATTTTGGTCTGATGTGTATTTAGCTTACTTTTTCAAAGCTAAATAGTTTAAAGATGTATCCAGCTGCCTGAGGTATTTTCATAAAGCAGGAAATGGAATTCAAACTGAGTTTGCATTATAGGATGAAAATTTTAGCAAACCAGTCATGGAGAATCAAGAATAAATCTATACTTCTTTAGAGCACTAATCTTTGAGGAGTTTCACTCTATGATGATAAAGCTGGCCTACTTTGGCAAGTTTGTAAACATGATTATAACCATTGCTGAAAAATCTGAATTGATATGTCTATAAACTAGATGGTCTTAGAAATGTCTGTGGTAACTATGAAATAAAATTGTCAAGAACTAAAAAATCAAGTAATTTTAGAGCTTGCAAAATATCACATATTTATCTATAGCCTATAAAAGATCTTCCTGTTCTGTTTTTAAACTATATAATAAAAGTACATTACATAAGATATACCCAGTGAGCTCCTAAGTAAGAGTTTATGGAAAGAAATGAAAAAGATATTTGTCTTTAGCATTCAAAGCCATTTTCATTTAATCGCATTAAATCTCACGTCTCTAAACTTTTAGAGAAAATTCATAATTTTTCAAGGAAAAAATGATATATTGGACTTACACAAGAGCTACATTTTGTCAAATTTAATTTCACATAAACACCAAAATCTCATCATTCCCATTTTTCCTACTCTAGTATATGTCTTTCTTCTCCATTTACTTAAATGTCCAATTCTGAAGATAACATAGTTGTTAGTTTATCAATCACAACACATCCCAGGAACATAACAAATGTCTATTTGATTTCCTTCTCTCTAGGGTCCCACAAATACCTCTATCACTGCTATAATCAAATTTCCTGAAATAAAGATCCTGTCAATCACCTCACACATTTTTTTTTCATACCTTGTAAAATAGAAATCACTCTAGCAACTGCCCAAACTGTCTTCTGCTTTTAGATTCTTTTCCAACATGCCTGCCCCCACCAAAATAACACATGTACCTTATATTTAAGCAAGTCTTCATTCCTTTATGCTCCAACTCCACTTTAAAAGACTAGTCGCAGTGGGTATTGCTCAGTGATTAGAACATTGTCCCTCATACTACAAGGTCACAGATTCTGGGTTATAGTTTGATATTCAGCCCTTGTTTGGGATAGAAAGTGGAAGGCAACCAATCCCACATTGTCTCTCTCCCACATCAACGTCTCTCACTTACTCTCTCTCCTACCTTCACTGTCCCTAAAAAAACAATAGAAAAATATATCCTTGGCTGAGGATTTTAAAAAAAGACACACACAAAAAAAAATAAATATAACTACAAAACCAGTTTAATTGCAAGGTTGATCATTCTAACCATTCCCTTGCATATTTTTCCAGTTCCTAGGTGCATCTCTAATTTCATCACACTTGATTTAGAGAACCACAAACCTACTTAAGGTAAGTTTTTACATTTGTTTCTATGCAACTAAATCAACCTAAAAAAAAAATCCCCCAATGCAAATGGTCCATTTTTAAATACCTGAAAACATTCTATTTCACATTTGTTTCTTAAAACTCCAACCAGCTCAACTGACCTTACTTTCTATTTCCCTGAGAACTGAAAACATCATAAAAAATAATCTACCGAATTTCACTCTACCTGACTGGCAACAAACAACTAAATCCAGAAATCTTGTCTTTACTGCATGGTTGTACCAACTAATTGTACTCCCTGTAATTCAAAACCAATCCACTAGTTGGATGGTGTGGCTCAGTGGTTGAGCTCATGGTTCAATTTCTGGTCAGGACACATGCTGTGAATTGTGGCTCCATCGCCAGTAGAGGTGTGCAGGAGGCAGCTGACCAATGATTCTCTCATCATTGATGTTTCTTTCTCTCTTTCCTTTCCTCTCTGAAATATGTTTGTGTGTGTGTGTGTGTGTGTGTGTGTGTGTGTGTGTGTATATATATATATATATATATATATATATATATATATATTAAAAAATAAACCTAATTCCTCTGCTTAAGCACTAAATACTCCTTTACCTTTCAGCATTTATCAGCATTTTCTCTGTTCTCTGAAAACACCACCTTCTCTTAAACCCCTTCTGTGTGTGTGCACCCTCCCTTCTCCTCCACAGCATAATAATCATAGAATTTCAGTTATCAAGTTAATTGTATGTGTTTATTTAACAAATATTTCATACCAGTAAATAAAGTTTCATGAAAAAGATACCTAAGTGGACAAGATGCATCAGATTCTGTCTTCAAGAAAGACAATCAACTTACATAAAACCCTACTCTGCAAACAGATTAAATGGTGGAACAACCAAACAACCGGTTGCTATGACATGTGCTGACCACCAGGGAGCACACACGGAACATGGCGGGCATCGGCCATGGCAGGATGGTGGAGCAAGTGAGCAGGGTGCCAGACCAGCCTAGGTGCTGGTCGCTGTCATCAGGGCAAGCCTCTGGTGGTTACTGAAAATTCTTTGCTCCTGTGCACAACGGTCTCACCCACCGCTTGCACTTGTGGGAGTGAGGCTGCCGGCAAACAGGGGATATAGGGCCACAGTTGGAGGGACAGGATGGGGGCACAGAGAATGGGCCAAAACCTACCCCTGTGCCCATCACAGCTTCATGGCCCATAGTTCCTTTCAAGGTGCACGAATTTGAGCACTGGGCCCCTGGTTTAGACTGTAAGATTGAATTTAGCAGTTATGTTGTAAAATGAATATTTGTGTCCACATACACTACTACAACAGCATAAAAATAAACTTTTGTCATCATTTTAAGTAAGATCTTTAAAGGAAAGAAATTTACCAATATAGGCTCTATAAAAACTATTAGATATATAGAGACCCAATAAATTACTAAAATTTCTAAAGAAAAGAGAATAAACATTATTCTTTCATCTATACATGTTGAATAAAGATATAAAAACTGAAATGCTTCCATTTCTCATGCTATGAAAAGCATTGAAATTGACTCATAATAGCTTTTCCATTTTCTCTATCATATATAAATCAGTTCAGGACATAATTTCTCTACTTGACAACCCCAAATATGGCCCCCTCCTTCACAAATAGGGTTATAAATTATAGAAAGTACTTTTTTCTAGAACAAGACGATACCAAGAAAACTGATATCTCTAAAGTCATCTTATAAAAAATTATATTTAGTATGTTTTAAATAATACTAAAATTAAATCCTAGTAAGTTACAATATATAGTATTTCTACTCCCTCTTTCTTTCAAATTAAATTATAAGCTCTAGGTCAAAAACTATGTTACTATTTAGTAATCTATGTTTAGTAATACTCAACACTTTTATCTAGAACAGGTCATACAGAAAAAATTAAATGAATGTTTATTAAATCAGTACATCAGGCTCTTACCAGTTATAAAGCAAGTTCAATTAGATGTAGAAAATTTCATTACCACAATGTTGGGCCATAATGACATATTTGATCACATTAATAAAGAGCCCTAACCGGTTTGGCTCAGAGCGTTGGCCTACGGACTCAAGGGTCCCAGCTTTGATTCTAGTCAAGGGCATGTACCTTGGTTGCGGGCACACTCCCAGTAGGGAGTGTGCCGGAGGCAGCTAATTGATGTTTCTCTCTCATCGGTGTTTCTAACTCTCTGTCTCTCTCCCTTCCTCTCTGTAAAAAAATCAATAAAATATATATTAAAAAATAATAAATTTTGTTCTCTACCCCAAAATTTATGTGATAGTCTTGCTGTTCTATACTCAAAGACACAGGGGGAAAGACTTGTATGTACTGTTTACAGGAATACTCTGAACTCTATCTATATAAAACTTGATTCCAAAGAAATAGTAGTCCCATCAGTTGGTAATTTAGAACAACCTATTTATTTAAACGAGAAGGTAGAAGATAGGACCAACTAACAAACTGAGACCTTATTGTAGAGAACACATCTGAAAATGTTAGAAAGATCAGAGACACTTACTGAGATTTATTAACAGAACTATTATGACATTTGGTACTTAAGCAAAATTAGAATTGTCCTAATTGATAAAGATATAAACACAGTCAAGGAAGCTAGCATGCCTGGGGGCTGGGGGAAGGGCAGGGAAAAAAAGAGATATTTGTACTAATCTTTGTAATACTTTATGTAATTAAATAAAAAAATTTTAAAAAAAAGAAGCAATGAACACAGTATAGAACCTCTGGCGTTAAATTTTAAATAAATCTGAGATCTATATAGTTGTTTAAGGTCTTAAAAATGACTTTATATTTAGCCACAGAATATATATTCTTTTCAGGTGCACATGGGTCATTCTCAAAGATAGACCATATATTGAGTCACAGGCAAAGTCTCTTCAAATTCAAGAAGATAGAAATCATATCAAGCATCTTCTCATCACAATGGCATAAACTGGAAATCAACTACAATAAAATCAATCTAAAAAAATCAAACACATGGAGACTAAATAGCATACTACTAAATAATGACTGGCATACTATTAAATAATACCATAGAGATCAAAGAAGAAATAAAAAACACCATAGCAACAAACGAAAATGAAAACACAACAATACAAAATCTATGGGACACAGCAAAAGCAGTCTTGAGAGCGAAGTTCGTAACTCTACAAGCCTACTACAAAAAAAGAAGAAACAATGATAATAAATTACCTAACCCTACAACTCAATGATTTAGAAAGAGAGCAACAAGAAAAGCCCAGTGTAAGCAGAAGGAAGGAAATAATAAAGATCAGAGCGTAGATAAATGATATAGAGACCCCAAAAAAAACAATACAAAAGATCAATAAATCCAAGAGCTGGTTCTTTGAAAGAATTAACCAGGTTGATGAACCTCTAGCCAGGCTCACCAAGAAGCAAAAAGAGAGGACACTAATAAACAAAATCAGAAATGAAAGAGGAGAAATAACAACAGACCAACTGAAATACAAAGGACTGTTAAAGAATACTACGAACAACTCTATTCTAACAAACTGGACAACCTGGCAGAAATGGACATATTCCTAGAAAAAATGCAACATTCCAAAACTCAATCAGGAAGAATTTAAAGGTCTCAATAGGCCAATAACTATGGAAGAAATTGAAGCAGTAATAGAAAAGCTCTCAGCAAACAAAAGCCCGGGGCCAGATGGCTTCACAGGGGAGTTTTACCAAACATTTAAGGAAGATCTAAAACCTATCCTCCTCAGACTATTCCAAAAAATTCAAGAGGAAGGAACACTTCCAAGCTCTTTCTATGAAGCCAACATTACGCTAATACCAAAACCAAAGACAACACCATGATAGAGAATTGCAGGCCAATATCCCTCATGAACATACATGCCAAAATACTCAACAAAATCCTAGCAAATTGGATCCAGCAGTACATCAGAAAGATCATACACCATGACCAAGTAGGATTTATTCCAGGGATGCAAAGATGGTACAATATCCGCAAATCAAAAAACATGATACACCACATAAACAAATTAAGAGATAAGAACCACTTAATCATATCAATTGATGTAGAAAAAGTATTTGACAAAATCCAGCACCTGTTTTTGATAAAAACTCTCAGCAAGGTAGGAATAGAAGGATCATACTTGAACATAATAAAAGTCATATATGACAGACCCACAGCCAACATCATATGAAATGGTCATAAACTAAAACCATTTCCCCTTAGAACAGGAACAAGACAGGGATGCCCACTCTCACGACTCCTGTTCGACATATTACTGAAGTATTAGCCATTGCAATTAGACAAGAAGAAGAAATAAAAGGCATCCAAATTGGAAAAGAAGAAAACTGTCCTTATTCGCAAATGACATGATATTGAACATAAAAAGTCCTAAAGACTCCATAAAAAATTATTAGACTTAATAAATGAATTTGGCAATGTAGCAGGATTCAAAATTAATGCCAAGAAATCTATGGCATTTTTATACATCAATAGTGAACTTACAGAAAGAGAGACTAAAAAACAATCCCATTTACCATCACACCAAAAAAGACAAGATACCTAGGAATAAACTTAACTAAAGAGGTAAAAGACCTCTACTCAGAAAACTACAGGACACTGAAAAAAGGTATAGAGGAAGACATACACAGATTGAAGAACTTACCATGTTCATGGATTGGTAGAATAATATCATCAAAATGTGCATACTACCCAAAGCAATTTATAAATTCATTGCACTCCCCATTAAAATACCAATGGCATATTTTACAGACCTACAACAAACTCTCCAAAAATTCATCTGGAATAAAAAAACACTCTGAAAAGCTGCAGTGATGCTGAGAAAGAAGAACAAAGTAGGAGGGATCTCAATAACAGACATCAAGCTGTATTATAAAGCCACTGTTCTCAAAACAACCTGATACTGGCACAAGAACAGACATATAGATCAATGAAATAGAGAACCCAGAAATCAACCCAAACCACTATGCTCAATTAATATTTGACAAAGGAGGCAAGAACATACAATGGAATCAAGACAGTCCCTTCAATAAATGGTGCTGGGAAAATTGGACAGGTATACGCAAAAAAATGAAACTAGACCACCAACTTACACCATACACAAAAATAAACTCAAAATGGATAAAGGACTTAAATGTAAGATGGGAGACCATAAAAATACTAGAGGAATACAAAGCAACAAAATCTCAGATATATGCCAAAGCAGTTTCTTCACCAATACAGCTCCTAGGGCATTGGAAACTAAAAAGAAAGTAAATAAATGGGACTACATCAAAATCAAAAGTTTTGCACAGCAAAAGAAACCATCAGCAAAACAACAAGAAAGGCCACTACATGCAAAAACATATTTGCCAATGTTATCACTGATAAAGGTTTAATGTCTAACGTTTATAGGCAACTCATACAAATTAACAAAAAGACAATAAACAATCCAATCAAAAAATGGGCAAAGGACCTAAATAGACACTTTTCAAAAGAGAACATTCAGAAAGCCAAGAGACATATGAAAACATGCTCAAAGTACTTATCATTCGAGAGATGCAAATCAAAACAACAATGAGGTACCATCTCACACCTGCTAGAATGACTATTATCAACAAATCAACAAACAACAAATGCTGGAGAGGATGTTTTCAATGTAAAAGGGACACTCATGCACTGCTGGTGAGAATGCAGACTGGTGCAGCCACTGTGGAAAACCATATGGAGTCTCCTCAAAAAATTAAAAATGGAACTCCCTTTTGACCCAGTGATCCCACTTCTGGGAATATATCCCAAGAAACCAGAAACACCAATCAAAAAGGACATATGCATCCCTATGTTCACAGCAGCACAATTTACCATAGCTAAGATTTGGAAACAGCCTAAGTGCCCATCAGCAGATGAACGGATTAAAAAAAAAACTGTGGTACATCTACACAATGGAATACTATGCCGCTGTAAAAAGGAATGAGTTCTTATCATTTGCAGCAGCATGGATTGAACTGGAGAGTATAATGCTAAGTGAAATAAGCCAGTCAATGAAAGAAAAATACCACGTCCTCACTCATCTATGAATAATAATAACCATTATAAACTGGTTAACAAAAATAGATACAGAGGCAGAGCAGCATCAAATAGACTGTCAAATTACAGCAACAAGGACAGGGAGAGTTGGGGGGGCATAATAGATCAACCAAAGGACTTTTTATGCAAGCATTTAAGCATAACGAATGGACACAAAACAGAGGGGGGAGGGGTTAGGGGAGGCTGGGAAGGGCAGGGGGAAAAAAGAGATATATGTATTAATCTTTGTAATACTTTTTGCAGTAAAGAAAAATAAAAAACAAAACACAAAAAAACCCTTTATAACATTTAAAATATATGTATATAAATAAAATATAATCATTAATTTTAAAAAAAACTTTATTTAAAGGCATCAAATAATATAATTCTAAACCCAACAGTGAGTTAATGTTTTAAAAATGATAATTATTTTGAAAGAGAAATTGTTATGGAAAAAAGATAGTGCCTGCAGAACTGACTTATGTATAATAAAGACTAAAGTTATTTTTCTAAGCTGAAATCTTTTCAGGTTTCAGTGATAATTCTGATTAGGTAGGTTTCAGCCTAGTCACATCTTTCATATCTTTTTTTTCAGCCTTTAGCCTTTATCTTTCTAATCACTTATTCCATTTTTATATAAAATAACACTTTACTTTGTACCATTTCATTTTTTTCTTAATTGTAGTTCATCTTATAGGATCCAAACTAAAACAATAATGCTCATAAGCTTATAAAATTTATTGTAGTAAGTCATGAAAATATCACTCTGATATAAGAAGAGCCCTTAAACAATTACTGTACCCCAAGACTTACAGGAAATCATAAGGAAGTCCTCACAGTTGATTTTATCATCATAGTGCTGGTCCACAGGGATGCCATTGGCATCTATGACTGCTTCAGAGGCACAATCTGCTACCAAAAATTCTTCTGAAACTACATCATTTGTCAGAGGATCAGTCACGATTTCTGCTTCTACTACACTATCATGAACAATGTGTTCAATATATCCAAAGTCAGACCCATGTATAGATTCACTTGTCAAGAAGTATTCTGGCATAGACACTGAGGCTGAAGTAATGTCGGAAGCTAAAATATCGTCTGGGACTATGCAATGTGCTAAAGAAATTTCTTCGGTTACATCTGAATAAAGCACTCGCTCAGGACTGATGATATTTTCAGATATATATGCTTCTTCTAAGATATCTGAGCACTGAACATCCTCAATAACAACATCCTCAATAACATCTTGAATTACATCTGAGTATGGGTCATCAGGAATAAAGTTATGTACAGTTATATCTGAATCCACAATATCTGAAACAAAAACGGTTTCTTGAACTTCCACAATTTGATCATCATCCATGTGTGTAGCATCAATTCCTTAAAAAAAAAACAAAAGTTAAAATGACAAATTTCAGGTAGGCATGCATTACTATCTAAAATGATGTAAATGTTTAATTTTCATCCAGAAGATAGGCCGCATCCTGTTTTCTCAAATATTGAAATAGATTAAAGAAAAAGGGAATCTATTTTTGTTTCATTAAAGAAATACAAGAAAGACAAAAAATATGGAACAGTTGCATATTACTCATGAAAAAAAAATAGAACATCAACATACAATGTTCCCAGGCCACTAGAATAAAATCTTAAGAAATAATAACATAAATTAACCAAGTAACACAAAAAAATACATTTTCCTTCAGATTTTATCCCAGCTCCTTCAATACATCAGTTTTCTTCTTTTTATCACTTAGAATTATTTTCTTTCCTTCTTTTTTCTTTCAGTCTTTAAAATCTTACCATTCTATTCTAATACAATATTATGATGAGAAATTTAGAAATTACCCTTTGAATTTAGAACATAAAAGGATTGAGATATAAAAGAAATAGAAGGCCATATATAAGGAAAAGGAAATATAAAGGGAAAGGCAAATGATTAGGAGCCCTATGGATAGATAAAACAAAAGTGCAGCTACTAAAAAAATTAATGGAAGATAAAATTAACTGGAGTAGGGCACCCCCTAATTTCACCAGGATAAAATACTCTTCCTCCATTCAGCCTCCTCCTATCCTCTCCAGGCAGTTCCTCAGAATATAAGAAACCCTATTCTATTCCACTATTCAATTAGGAATGAAGGTAAAGAGGTAAATCAATAGAAGCCTGCTAAGATTAAATGACATCAAGACTACACAGTTGTTTGCATATGGTCTCAGTAGGGAGAAAGTTAGCAAGGCCTGAACCTTTGATTAATCTTTTCCTAACTGCTGAAACTCTATGTCACATTATGGCTCATTCCATGAGCACTTGCAGGTGTAAGTAAGGTTATAAACCTTAAGACAGGGCTATTACACTGGACTAGAGGCCCAGTGCATGAATTTGTGCATGGGTGAGGGTGGGGTCTGGCTGGTCCATCCCAATAGGCACTAATAGGGCCAAGCCAACCATGGGAAGGGATTGTAGACGGGGGCCGGCCCTGCACCCCCTGGTCAAACTTCCGGTAGAGGGTACAATTTGCATATTAGCCTTTTATTATACAGGATAATTTGGGTAGATCTAATCTGATCAAATGAATCCTTAAAGCATAGAACTTTCCCCACCTATCATCAGAGTTGAAGCAGAATTTTAAGACTGAAAGAGACTGACCACTATTGGAAGGGGTCTCACGGAAAACATAAGAACGCAAGCAACTACAAAGAGCAATGACCAGAAATGCACTAATAACCAGAAGAAAATTGGGACTTGGCCAAATAGTAATGATTTCAGCAACTATCTGAATTAGTGTGGGATCAAATCAATCCCTAGAGTCCCAGAAAGCAACACCCTGCTGACACATTGATTTCAGCCATATAAAATTCACAGGAGATGTACCAGTTATGTATGATAGTTGTCTGACCTACAAAAACTGAGAGACAATAAATTTTGTTTTTCTAAACTGCTAAGTTTGTTTCTTTTTGGGTGTAGTATTTTGGTATCACAGAATTCAGTGCTGATGGGCATTATCAACTAAAAATGTGAAAGAGCTTTGGAATCTGATAATTTATTAAATAAAGCATTAGCAGAAATATGATATTAACATCTCAGTGAGAACTTGGAAGAAATGACCAAAGTAGAGAAATCCTATGTGGACTTAATAGAATAACTAAACTGTCATATACAAATTGTCAATAGCAATCTAGTCTTTAAAAACATTGTTAGAGCTTAACAGCAAATTAGAAACATGTTATTGTAAACTGATGGAAAGAATATCCTTGTTATTCTGTGACAAAAGTCTTAGTAAAATTGCACTTATGTGGAAAGCATAAAATATAACAACGAACTAGGAGATTTTAATAAAGAAATGAAGATGTGGCCTGATTTCTTCTTCAGCTTAAGTAAAATCCAAGAAAAAAACAGTTAAATTGTAGGAAGAAGTGACTTTAAAAAATGTAGCAGAACTTAACAACTGGGAAGTTCTCCGCCTATACATATGGGAAAAAAGTTAAAACTAGTAAGATTTGTTGCAGAAAAGAATGTTCTAGAAAAAAATCAGTACTCTTCACAACTCTTCCTATATTTTTAAAATATCAAAACATAAAGTTCTTTGAAGCCATTAAGGTGTGCCTCAATCAAACTTAGAGTTCTTCAAAGGAGCTTTAAAGGCACTCTCCCTCAGTCATCTCAGTAGAAGTCAGAAAGAGCAGTATATTATCTCTGAAAGATGTGTGAATGAGCCTATCTATATAAGATAAATTCTTATGTCATACATAGGAGATGCACAAAAATTCTCTAAAAATTTTGACTATCAAAAACTATGTGAACTTGAATTGAAAGGGGGAGAGGGAGAGTATAATATAAAGACTGCTGGACTTCTAAATTCTAGGGGTAGTTAGCAGGCTGATAAAAACCACATAGTCTTAAACACTTGTTCCCTTAGATGAAGAAAAACAAAGATGACATATAGAGAGAAGCCATGAACCAATAAAGGATTATTCCCATGCCTGAAACATGATGGAATGTTCCTGGTTGGCTTTTAGAATTTCTTTGAACTAGTAACTCCATTTAACTTTCCTTTTCACCCTGTTTGAACCAGAATATTCAAAACTGCCCTAACATTCCTGTTGGGAGCAGATTTTTTTTAGGTTTATAATAGGTTCACATATGAAGATGAATTGTGCCTGAATTAGCTATACTAATATAAGGGTAATATGCTAATTAGACTGGATGTCTTCTGGATGTTCTTCCAGACAAAGCTGCAGCAGCTCGGCAGCTGCGAGGCCTGAGACTCAGGCGCCATGAGCCCTGGCAGCTGCAAGGTCCAGGGCTCAGGCAGTAGTGGGCTCAGGTAGCCCTGAGGCCCTGCAGTGGCAGCAGATGCAATGGGGTGATGGGGATGACGTTTCCTCTGATCTGCCTGGTTGCCTCCTGCGGAGGGAGGCCCGACTGCAGCTTAGGCCCACTCCCCATGGGACATCCCCTGAGGACTCCAGAACTGAGAGGGGGCAGGCCAGGCTGAAGGATCTTGCCTCCCCAGTGCATGGATTTTTGTACACCAGGCTTCTAGTATTTAATAAACTAGAAACCAGAGATTTAAGAGCAAAAAATTTAGAATATATTTGGGATTTCTGCTTAATTTCAGATAAAAATCCTGGATGTTAAATCTGAGAACCTCAAGGAAAGACAGATAATGGCAGACAGAATGGACCTTCAAAGATATCCAAACCCTAATTCCTAGACCTTACAAATACATTACCAGACATAAACACACACACAAACACACACACACACTCCAAAACAACAAACCTGCAGTTCTGTCCATGTGCTCATTTGGAGCACTATCCCACATAACAAAAGGTAGCAAGTCTGATTCCCAGTCAGGGCACATACCTGGATTGTGGGTTCAATCTCCAGTCAGGGCACATATTGGGAGGCAACAGAATGAGATTTCTCTCTCACATCAATGTTTCTCTTTCCCGAATCCCCATTCTCTCTCTGTAAAAATCAATGGAAAGGTATCCTTGGATGAGGATTTAAAGAAAGAAAGAAAAAGGATGAAGGAAAGAAAACCTACAGATGTAATTAAAGTAAGGTTATAGATGTAAGATGAGTAGATTATCTTGGGTGGGCTTCTGGTTGGAGCAAAGGAGATGCAGAGGAAGAGAATGTCCACACAAAAAAAATTCAGAAGATGAGAGGAACTCAAAACTCACTCTTGTCACAGAGGACCACACGCTAACCAAGAAAGGAAATAAAAGCAGCCTCTAGAAGCAAAAAAGAAATGGTATTTGTAATAGTAAGGAAATAAGAATCTTCACCTTAAAATCACAAGGAACTAAATTTGGTTAAAAGTCTAAATATCTTAAAAGGGGATTCTCCCTTAGAGGTTCCATAAAGAAATGCAGCCATCAACACCTTGATTCTACCTTTGTAAAACTGTACACATTGCGAGAATTCAGAGGAATTACTCTATATCTGGACTTCAGACCTTCAAGGTAACAAACTGGAGTTATGTTGTAATAGCTAGATAAATTTGTGGCTATATATTTTGGTAACAATGAAAAACATATACAAACAGAACTAAACAAGAAACACTTTCAAAGTATCTACCAATATTCTCTGGACTTAGTGTTGTAACTGCAAAAGATGAGAATTACTAAAGATAAATTAAAATTTTATGTTAATGGTGTTACTGATTATTTTGGCTATAAACAAGATAACAAGATACTTAAGTATGAGTGAATATAAGATCTCATAATTCATGCACTTGACAAGGAACTTCTTATTTGGCAGATGGAAGGTAGAACAATCCAAGAAATAGATATACCTATTCCATCAAAAAATGAATTTGGTTCTTGTGGCTGCAATTCAATTTCATCTTCATCCATGGTCTTTGATTCTCATTAGTCACAGCTCCTAAATTAGAATAAAGTATACCAAACATTAACTTTTTTATGTCAGGTGTCAAAAATTTTATCATGATATTTATATTTCTGAAATGCTCACATTTCTTGATTCATCAAAACCTATTTAGGGAACATAATGATTTCCACCAATATACATGGACAGCTATAATATAAGACAGGGCAGTTAAATCAACTAAGTTGACAACGGGATTTTTTGTTTGTTTTTATCACTGTGTCACAATATTACTTACATAAAGTACACAAATCTGAATTTCTTTATGTAAAGTTGTATTACCATCATTCAGATTAAAATAAAGAACATTTCTTTCACCCAAAAAGCTCCCACTGCCTCTTGCCTCCTTCCCATCAGCAGCTTAATGACTCTTTCAGGTTCAACTTTAACACCTTTAGTAAATTATGAGGAAATCTTCAGCAAGATTTTATTTCACTTTTAAATTTAATGTATCCTTCAAACTTCCCACCAATAAATTATAAAGTGGTAAAAATTCAAAATTCGTAACTTTAGATTTCTGCATAGCTTACTTACAATTATCTCTCTTAACTGACCTTCAAATTGTAGATATAATTCTCAAAGTATACTTATATGCTCCACACTTCAGCTGAATTGGTACCAGCTATAAAAAGGTAAAGAATAAATTCATCTATGAATACAACAAAATTGAAGTCCCACTTATGAGATATCTGAAACCATAAGCATGTTTCACTCTCCCTCTCTCCCAGTGAATAAAAATATAATAAACATGACATCTGAAGGTTAAAACAGTATAAAAAAATTAAAATCTGAAGAGTATAAAAACCGAAGTATATGATTAAAAAGCAAGTGAGCAGACAGAGGAGCAGAAAGGAGAAACAGAACCCATGATTTATTCATGTTGTAAGTATCACACAAGCCTCTTAACTGGCTTTTTTATATCTACTTTCTCACTTTTAATTCACCTTCAACAGTGCTGTTGGATGCAGCATTTTAAGTGTTATCATTTTTTAACAATATTCAAAATTTATTTTTCTTGTTAGATTTTTTAGTATATAGTATACTGAGCATATTTTCTTAACTTTCTGCACTGTATATGCTCTTGGTTTGAGGCCTTGAGCCTAAAAACACAGCCTTTCCCAGAAGGGCTATCTAAATTCTATAGACAGAAGGTCTTCTTCTGTGAGTACACCTTTAATAAACAAGCAAACCAAACACAGTCCTCACCCCAAACTTATGTACCAAAGCCAACATTCCCTCTACCCATTCTAAACTAACCTAGGCAACAGGTAACAAATAATTAGGTACATTTCCTATAGCTATAGCTACAGCTCTATTACAAATCTAAATTTAGCATATCTGTTCTAGCTTGCCCATTATTTCATTCTGGGCTCTAGACTATGTTGTCTCCCCTCTCCTATGCCTTTTTATGAACCCTGGTCTTTCCCCTAAGTCACCCTTCAGGAAATGGTTTGCCTCTCTCTTTCACCTCTCTTAGCCTTTATCTTCATTCGCTGATAATCACTTTTGTAATGATGTTTTCCCTGCCTAGTTAAAACAAACCTTGTTAACATTTTAACACATGCAAAAATGAGTGACTTTCCTAAAACATGATTAAATGTCAGACCTCTGTTCAAAAATGTTTTAGTGACTCCTGTTGATGCTAAAGAAAATTCAAGCTCTTAGCCTATAAGATCTGGCCCTAACTACTTTTACATCATTCTCATAATTTCCCTTTGGGCATCTTCCCCTCCTCTTCATCACCCACCCCACACTAACCTCTGTTTCTGTCTGTCACAGTAAACAAAAATACCCATTGTCTCCCTCCATAAGATTAAAACTCTATATTGGTTTCTTCTTCTATATCCTTTCTGTCTGATTTATCCTCTATATCTCCTTCTCCCATGCACACACAAAAATGAAATGCTAGACACAATCTGAATTTTCCTAGCACTCTTTCTTTCTTTCCTTGTTGTATTTTTTAGTTTAAGTCATGGTTATTTAAGCCCTACTGTTTCAATAGTAAACTTTATAACACTTATGTAAATACACAAAGAAATTTAATTGTAATTTATATTGTAAAGAAATTAATTTACTACAGGTCACCTGAAACATATCCAATATATATTTTTACAACATAGTATACTTTACATTTACTCAAAAATACTTCAAATAAACAGCATTTATTTGATGTCTACTGTTATGATTAATATTTTTTTCAACCACAAGAAAATGGAAAATGTACTTGCTATAAATAAGTTGTTACCACTTCATCCCTGCCCCGCCTCCCATCCCCCCAAAAAACTCTCTGGCTCTGTACTTCTTTTAACTCTTTAAAATATGATTTTGAAAGATTAAATGAAAAACTATATTGTAATCATATATAAATAAAACTCAAAATTAACCCAATTAAGAGAAAAAAGGTGATTACTTAAGGATTAAGGTTTTTATAAAAGTTATTAAAAAATCAGGGTGGAATGTTTTCTATTCTTGCCCATAAGATAAGGTGACCAAATGTCCCACTTTTGGCTGGACAGTCCCGATTTTTAACAATTTGTCCCGCGTCCCATGTCCCGAGGCATTTTTAAAAAGTCCCGATTTTTGGAAAGGATGCACGACAAGCTATGGAACAGCAGGAGAACGGGAAGGGAATAAACGTTTTTCAGCAGTCATGTGGCTGTTTAGCCAGGATATGAGTTTTATATTATTTTTGTTAATTTTATAATGTTAAACTTTAATAATAACAAATAATTGTTGAAAACTGATTATTGAGAACTGCTTATCAAAGTTCAAATTATTGTTGTTAAAATTCGACCACCATTGTTTGGACTTAATGAACAATGGCATTTTTTGAGATTGGCAACAACGAAAACATTTTGTAACTGTCTCTCAGAAAATACACATCATACTGCATGCTAGTAAGCTAGTTAAACAAGTGTTGTTATTACAAATCAGCTATTCAGATAATTTCCTAAATACATAAATTTTCTTGAATTTAGCAGATAGTACTCGTATTATTTATATTTTATAGTGGCGGCAAAAACTCTAGTGCTGGCCTTGAAAGTGACACAACTTACGTTACAGCAAATTCAGAGGAAAAATAATACAAGTTAGTATTGTTATTATTTAGAAAGAAATATAGGATTAAAATTAAAATTAAAATAATAACGCGCTGTCCTTACCAGGAACTAATGCTGCGATTGAATGTGTTTTTTCTGGTAAATAAAATGTGGACATCAGAAAAATCACAATTAAGTGTTGAGACTTTGAAAGCCATTTTATGTATGAAATATAATTTAACAAATTCTTGAGAAAAATTTCATGACCTTTTAAATGACAGCAATCTACTAAAAAAAAATGCACTCAAATGAGAAATATGCCAAAGAATAAAATAATACTATACATCACTTTTTTATTTATTATATTTGTAAATTGTACTTACGTTGAAATTTAAAAAAATATATTACAATACTAATTTTGTGTTCTATGAAAATTTTTGTTGCTCCATACAGACCAAATTTTTAATCAAGATCCCCACAGTCGGGGTAGGGGAGGACGGGGGAAGGTCAAGGGGAAAAAAAGAGACATATGTACTATTCTTTGTAATATTTTAAGTAATAATAATAACAAAAAAAGAATCCCCCCCCCTCCCCCAGTCAATGGTGTCCCGCTTTACCAATGTTAAAATCTGGTCACCTTACCCTAAGAACACTGATTGAGACGATCACCCACAGATTCCAGCATTTGTGGAAGTCCAAGGTCCAGTACAGAAGTTCCAGCATTTGTTAAGGAGAATAAAAAAGAAAATGAGATTGAACACATTGGAGAAATTTAAAAAGAATAATTTTACTTTACTCACATTATCCCTCGCTACCCAAGAGAGCACAGCTGTGCCAAGACAGCTATTCTTGGCCTGTGTGATTTCCTCCATGGAGAAAGTAAGAGATTGTTAGTGAGCCTCAGCTTCCCCACTTGTGCAGGAAACTGTCTTCTTCCTCATCCTAACCAGAATATTGAATATGTGGCCCAAGTAGGGACAGGTATGAGTAGCCTGGTTTCTTGGAGGTCAACAATTGGATGGAATTCTATCAAATGGTGTATGACTCAATCAGAAACCTATCCTTGAGCTGCTGGGGATGCCTACCCCAAAGGCCAGTGGCTACTCCCAGGGTTCCATGTGGCTTACACACACACACACACACACACACTCAACTATGGCATAGTTGATTTCTTGTGTGCAATGATGACAGCAAGCCTGATTTAGATTGGGTAAAACTACACAAACTGAGCACTCAGCACTATCCTGGGAAAGCAAATATAAGGCTCTCAGTACCCAGCCTGGTTTTGCAAGATTGAAAAGGCATACCATGTAATTCCTCCCCCATCACCCCCCAAAGAGGGAGTAAAATGTGTGGAACAGGTATATCTATACAAAAGGAAAGCCTCAGAATCCCTAGCAGGGCTGACAAGAAGTATTTCTTTCCAGAAGTCAAAAAGTAAAGACTAGAAGATGACTGATTCTTCAAATGTGAAGACAACCACAAAAGTCTTCAAATATATGAAAACTCAAGGCCAAATGACATCATCAAAAGAATACAATTTCCTAATAAAGGATCCCAAAGAAACAGGGATTATGCAATTTGTCATTAAAAAATTTGAAGTAGTTGTTTAAAGAAGCTAGTGAGCTACCAACAATACAAGAACAATTCTATGAAGTCAGGAAAACAATAAATGAATAAAGTTCAAAAGAAGGATATTCTTAGCTGGTTTGGCTCAACAGTTAAAACGTTGGTCCACAGACTGAAGAGTCGAGGGTTCAATTCCAGTCAAGGGCATGTACCTCAGTTGCAGCTCAATTCACCACCCCAAGTTGGGGCATGTGTTAGAGGCAATTAATCATGTGTTCCTCTCATATTGATATTTCTCTCTGTGTGTCTCTCCCCCTCCATTCCACTCTAAAATCAATGGAATAATCCCCAAGTGATGATTAACAAAATAAATAAATAAATAAATAAAATATTAAAAGATCTAATCTAATAAAAGAATGATATGCAAATTAACCCTCACTCCGAGACACCTAAGCCATGCCCACCAGCTGAGCCACACTCACCAGCCAATCAGAGTGGCTATATGCAAATTAACTCAACCAAGATAGCGGTTAATTTGCATACACAGGTGCGGAGCAAAGACTGAAGACAGCCTAGAAGGAAGCCAAGTACTGCAGAAGGGAGCCAAGTGGCAGAGAAGGGAGGGAGCGAGGCAGCAGAGATGGGAGGGAGCAAAGTGAGGGAGACCAGAGGGAGCAAGGCAGCGGAGATGGGAGGAAGCAACAAAAGAGAAATAGGGACTTATAAAAAATCCAGATAACAATAAAATGGCATTAGTAAGTCCATATCTAATCTAACAATAGAGTAATATGCAAAGTAACCATCACTCTGAGACACCTAAGCCATGCCCACCAGCTAAGCCATGCCCACCAGCCAATCAGAGCAGCTGTATGCAAATTAACCCAGCCAAGATGGCAGCTGGCAGCCATGGAGCTGGAATAAGCAGGAGGTTTCCATTAGACAAGCTGGGCCTCTGCTCAAAAAATAATGTTTCAATTATAGAAGATAAATAAACCCCAGAAACCTGATTCTAGCCAGCCTCGCTGGGACATTGGGTCAATGGGAGCTATGGGCAGCCTGAGCTAGAGTAAGCAGTAGGCTTGCCCTAGTGATGGTGGAAGCTAAGGTTCCTGTCTGCCTAGGCTGGCTGTGGCTTCCACTCACGGCAACAAAGTTTCAATTATAGAAGCCTCAGTTACCTGCTTCCCACCTTGGGCTCAAGGAAGCACTAGGAGCCTGGACTGTCAGGGGCAACCTGACCTGGGCTCCGGTTAAAGCAACAAAGTTTCAACTTCAGAAGTTAAATAAATCCCAGTCAGCCTCTCTGAAAACAGCCATCAGCCCCTCACCCAGACTGGCCAGGCACGCCAGCAGGTGGACATCCCCCAAGGGGTCCCAGACTGCAAGAGGGCACAGGTCGGGCTAAGGGACCACCCAAGTGCACAAATTTTTGTACACCGGGCCCCTAGTGTATCAACAATTACTATAAAAATAAATTATTTTTTAATCAATTTACATAAGAGTGGCAGGATGATTAAAAAAACAACACCCAATTATACGCTGCCTTTTCTTTTTAAATCCTCACCACAGGATATTTTTGCTATTGCTTTTCAGAGAATGGAAAGGAGGAAAAAGGAGCAAAAGAAACACACTGATGAGAGAGAAACATTGACTGACTGCTTCCCAAACATGTTAAGACCAAGTGGCCAGGAGCAAACCCACAACCTAGGTCCTGCCAGTGACCGGAATTGAACCTGTGACCCTTTACCACACATGCCAACACCACACAAGGCAATGCATTTTAAGGAGACTCACTTCAGCTGTAAGGATGCATACATTAGGCTCAAAAGGAAAGAAGAGAAAAATTATTTTTTAAAGTGGAAACCAAAAGGAGAGCAGGTGCACCTATATTTTTCAGACAATGATCTGTATGCCAAAAATGCTCAAGAAACAAAAAGACTATATAATGACAAAAGGTCCAATCAGTAAGAAATATAAATCATAAATATGTATGTACCCAACATCAAACCCTATACTCAACAGTGAACCACCTCAATATATTTAGCAAATACTAACAAATATGAAAGAAGAATAACAACACAATAGTGAGGGGCTCTAATACCCTACTTTCAGCAATGGATAGATCATCCAGAGATAGAATATGTACAAGAAAACAATGGACTTGAACTCTATGTTAAAGTAAATGAACCTAACATCAAGACTAAAGATGTTCCCCAATTAGAACATTCATAGGTCAGAAAACAAGTCTCAGCAAATTTAAGAAAATGAAATCATACCAATACTGTATCTTCTCTGACAACATGGTATGAAATAAGAAAAATCAGTAAAAGGAAGAAAATGGAAATTTTTAAATATATGTGGCAAAATCCTAAGCAATCAGTGGGTCAAAAAAATCAAATTGAAATTCAAATTATTTTGAAAGAAACAAAAATTAAAACAGGATGCAGTAAAAGGCAGTTCAAAGAGGTTAATTTATAATGATAAATACTTTTAGTAAGAAAAAGAGAGCTTAAATAAGTAACTTTACCTCTCAAGGAACTAAAAAAAAAAAAAAAACCCAAGTTAGCACAAGAAAATAAATAGCAAAGATTAGAAAACAACCGAAAAGATCAACAAAACTAAAAGCTGGTCTTCAGAAAAAATAAACAAAATTGACAAACCCTTAGCTAGACTAAGAAAATAAAGATTCAAATAATTACATTAGATTGAATGAAAATTGAATCCTGCAGAAAAAGGCAATAATAAACTGTTATGAAAATAATATGCCAACAAAACGGACAAACTAAAATTAATGAATATAAGTAGCCCTAGTAATATGCACCCTAGCAAAAGTAAATCATGATGCAACAGAAGATTTGAATGTATCAGTAAATAAAACCTCCTAACACAGAAAAAAGTCCAGGACCAAATGGTTTAGTTAGATAAATTATAACTAACATTTAAAAAAGAATTAATGTCAAGTCTTTTCAAACTCTTCCAAAAATAAAGGGAATATACCCAAACTCATTTTACAAGGCTAATGTTACTTTAATATTAAAGCTAAATAAGAAAAGCACAAGACAGAAAAGTTACAGGCCTTTATCTCTAATATAGATGCAAAATTTCTCAAGAAAATTCTAGCAAAGTAAATTCAATGACACATTATTCAACAGCTTATTAAAAGGATTTTAAATAAAAGATCGTTCAATTCAGCAGGAAAAACTAAATAAAAGACATCATCAGGATTATAAAAGAAAAGGGTAAATTGTGGGCATCTGCAGATGACACAATTTTATTATATTAAAATCCTAAATACTTCACGAAAAAATCTGTTAGATCTAATTAATGAATTCAGGAAAAGTTGCAAGAAACACTATTAACATACAAAACTAGCTGGATTTCTATAATTAATAAGGTACTATTTAAAAAATAACACAATCCTATTCCCAATAATTTCAAATGCAATAAAATACTTAGAAATAAATATAGCCAAGGAAGTAAAAAATCAATTGGTCCACTGAAAACTACAAGAGTCTGATGAAAGAAATTGAAGATGACACAAATAAATGGAAAGGTATGTTCATGGGTAGGAATGCAATCCTAATTAAAACTCCAGGGGTATTTCAATCCCATAATGAAAACAATTCTAAAATTTGTATGGAATCACAAAAGAGTGAAGAGCCCAGAAAAAGACCACACATATACCAGAAAATAAGATTTTATAAGGGAGCAAGGAATACTCAATGGGGAAAAAAGTCTATTTAACAGTGTTGAGAATATGGACAATCACTTATAAAGAATGAAAATGAATTCCTATCTAAAACCATTCACAAATATAAACCTGAAATAGGTTAAAGAATATGTGTGAGTATAAAAATCAAATGTGAGCCAGGCATTGGTTGAACTAGGAGATCACAGTTTGATTCCTGGTCAGGGCACATGCCTGGATTGCAGACTCCAATCCCCAGTATGGGGAATGCAGGATTGTAGCCAATCCATGAATCTCTCCCATCATAGATGTTTCTATCTCTTTCTCCTTTTCCTTTCCTCTCTGAAATCAAATAAAATACATATAAAACCTGAAACATTAAAACTCTTAGAAGAAAACATAGGTAAAAAGCAATGATTTTTCGGAGATGACATAAAAAGTCATGAACAAGAAAACTGAAAATAAAAAAATGAGGAACATTAACAATGGTTTCTCCACCAGCAAAGGAAATCAACAAAGTGAAAAAGGCAACCTACAGAATCAAAGAAAATATTTGTAAGGAATATATCTAATATCCAAAACATACAATGAACTCATGTAACTCAACAGAAAAAAACACAATCAAATGAAAAATAGGCTAAGGACATAAATTTTGTCAACTAGGACATACAACTGACTAGTAGGTAGATGAAATGTTGCTCAATATAATTAGTGAAATGCAAATCTAAACTGCCAAGTGAGATATCACTCTGTATTTATTAAAATGGCTATAAATAAATAGTTCAAAGATGGTAAGTGTTGGCAAAAATGGAGAAAATTGTCGGACTGTAAATTTGTGCAAACACTATGCAAAACAAAAACTCAAAAATAAAACTATGATATGATCCAGCAATCCCAATCCTAGGTACATATAAAAAGATATGAAAATGACTGTAATGAAGAGATATCTGCACTCTCAAATTTAATGAATCATTCAGAATAGTCCAGATACGGAAATAACCTGTGTCCATCAATAAAGTATATATGTGTGTCCCAAAATATGTATACATATAAATTTTTTTACAGCTCAATTGATGTTTCTTTCAGATTTAACCCACTGGAGTTAATAATTATTCAAAGTTAATAATTATACATTTGGGGGGGGGGGGATCCTGTATAAAGAATATGTGTGTGTGTGTAAATATATATGCACATACATGTGTGTGTGTGTGTGTGTGTATATATATTTTTTTTCTACCAGGAGCCCGGTACATGAAATTCTTGCACTGGGGGCTTCCTCAGCCCAGCCTGCCTCCTCTCGCATATTGGGAGCCCTCAGGAGATGTCCTACTAATGGTTTAGGCCCACTCCCTGCTCCCCATGAGGAGCGGGCCTATAGGAAGCTGGCCTAAGCCGCAGTGTGGCCTCCCTTTGTGGCAGGCGACCAGGCTAATTAGGGGAAGCCACCAGACCCATCGCTCCAATGCTACAGCCACTGCCAGTCACCACAGCCACCAAGGTGTTTTCATTAACACAAATTCCAGTCCCTTCACCATGAAAAAATAACTTTCTTTAGGCATTTTCAAGATGTGTCTTTCATAGGATATGACATTTCTTTCTTTCTTTTTTTATCCTCACCTGAGGATATGTTTCCATTGATTTTTAGAGAATGTGGAAGAGAAGGGAAAGACAGAGAGAAACATCAAAGTGAGAACACTTTGAATGGTTGCCTCTTGCATGACCCCTGACCTGGGCCCCAGCCAGGGAAAAACCTGCAACCTAAGTACCTGCCCTTGGTCAGAACTGAACCCAGACCCTGCAGTCAGCAAGCTGAGGCATTATGCACTGAGCCAAACCGGCTAGGGCAGGATATGACATTTCTTAGTCCTCCAGCAGTGGACCTTCATTTTGTTCACCAGGAGTGTGTAGAAAAACCCTAGATGCCTTTTTGGATTCTTATTATCCAAGTTACTAAGAATATTACCAGTGGCATAAGGGAGCATAGCCAATGATCATAAAGAAAACATGTTTCCTATCACTGATAAAGGTTTAATCTCCAACATTTATAGGGAACTCATACAACTTAACAAAAGGAAGATAAACAATCCAATCCAAAAATGGGCAAAGGACCTAAATAGGCCCTTTTCAAAACAGGACATTCAGAAAGCCAAGAGACATATGAAAACATGCTCAAAATCACTCACTAATCATCCAACAGATGAAACTCAAAACAACAATGAGGTACCGTCTGACACCTGTAAGAATGGCTATCATCAACAAATCAAATGACAAGTGCTAGCGAGGATGCAGAGAAAAAGGAACCCTGGTACACTGCTGGTGGGAATGCAGACTGGTTCAACCACTATGGAAGACAGTATGGTGTTTCCTCAAAAATGTAAAAATGGCACTGCCATTTGACCCACTGATCCCACTTGTGGGGATATATCCCAAGAAGCCAGAAACACCAATCAGAAAGGATATATGCATCCCTATGTTCATAGCAGCACAATTCACCATAGCTACAATTCACCAAAGCTAAGATTTGGATTAGAAAACTGTGGTACATCTACACAATGGAATACTATGCTGCTATAAAAAAGAAGGAGTTCTTATCATTTGCAGCAACATGGATGGAACTGGAGAGCATTATGCTATGTGAAATAAGACAATCAATGAAAGAAAAATACCACAGAACATCGCTCATTTATGGATAATAAAGACCATTATAAAATAATTTTAAAAAAATAGATACAGAAGCAGAGTAGCATTAAACAACTATCAAACTACAACAGGAAGGCCAGGGAGGGTTGGTGGGGAGGAGAAAGAGATCAACCAAAGGACTTTTATGCATCCATATAAGCATAACCAATGGACACAAGACACTGGGGGGTAGGTGAGACTGGAGGAAGATCAAGGAGGAAAAAAAAGAGACATATGCACTACCCTTTGTAATATTTTAACCAATAATAATAATTTTTAAAAAAGAAGGTGTTTCTTCTGTAGTTTGCTCCCATCACCGGCTCCACCCCTGCCCTCCAATTCCAGCTCCATCCCTACCCAGGCCTGTAGCTGGTGGCCTAGGATGCAGGCCTGGAAAGAAGACCCCCAAACCCTGGAGATGGCAGACTCCACCCCTTCCCTGGCCTGTAGCCTCTGGTGTAGGATGTAGGCCTGGGCAGAACATCCAACCCCTGCAATGGCTGGCTCCACCTCTTCCCAGGCCAGGGGTCTCTGCCCCATGCTGCAGGCTTGACAGAAGACCCCCCCAACCCTGGCGATGACCGGCTCTGCCCTTCCCTCTGCGGAAGGCTACAGGCCTGGGTAGAAGACCATCCAACTCCCGCAAGGACCACTCGACCCCTTCCCAGGCCAGGGGCTCTCTGCCTGAGCATACAGGCACGGGCAGAAGAAACCCCAACCCATGGCGATTGCTGGCTCTGCCCCTTCCCTGGTCGTGGGTGGGAGTCCCTGCCCAAGGCCTCAGGCCTAAGCAGAAGACCCCCTATTCCCGCAATGGCCTATCCAGCCACTTCAACACCAGCAATCTCCGTCCCAGCCTTCCCTGGCCGGAGGTCTCTGCCTGAGGCTTTAGGACTTGGCAAAAGACCCACAAGCCCCCAACTCCGATGGCCAGATCCGCCCCTTTCCAGGAAAGGCTCTCTACCTGAGGCTGCAGGCCTGGACAGAAGAGCCCCCAACACCCGCCTTGGCCGGCACCACCACTTCCCAGGCCGGGGTTCTCTTCCCCAGGCTGCAGGTCTGGGCAGAACATCCCCAACCCCCGCAATGGCCGGTCCCGCCCCTTCCAGACCATGCATCTCTGCACCAGACTGCACACTTGGACAGAAGACCCCCCCCAACCCATGCGATTGCCAGCTCCGCCCCTTCCCAGGCCAGGGGTCTCTACCCAAGGCTGCAAGCCTGTGCAGAAGACCCCCTCAGGCCTGCAATAGCTGGCTCTGCCCCTTCAAAGGCCGGGGTTCTCTGACCAAGGCTGCAGGCCTGGGCAGAAAACATTCCAACCCACCCGATGGCCAGCTCTGCCCTTTCCCAGGCTGGTGGGCAGTACTCTGCGCCAGGCTGCAGGTTTGGGCAGAAGACTCCCTAACCCCCTCAATGGCTGTTTCCTTCCATTCCCGGTGACAGAGGCTATAGGCCAGAGTAGAATACATCCCTAAACACCATAATGCTGGTTCCACCCTTTCCCAGTCCAGGGATCTCTGCCTGGGATACAGGCCTGGGCAGAAGACACCTCAACCCATTGCGATGGCCGGCTCTGCCCCTTCCCTGGTGGTGGAGGGGTGTCTCTGTCCGAGGCCTCATGACTGGGCAGAAACCCCCCAACCCCGCCATGACCGGCTCCATCGATTCCTAGTCCTAGGGTCAGTGCCGGAGACCACAAGCCCAAGCAGAAGACGCCCCAACCCCAGCAATGGATGACTCCGCCTCTTCCCAGATCTGGACAGAAAACCCCCAACCCCAGCAATGGCCAGTTCCGCTCCTTCTTAACCAGCTATCTCTGCCCCAGGCTGCACACCTGGATAGAAGAGCCCCCCCAACCCACACTATGGCTGGCTTGGCCCCTCCCCAGGCCAGGGGTCTCATCCCAAGTCTGCAGACTGGGCAGAAGACTCCCTAACCACCGTGATAGATGGCTCTGCCCCTATCCAGGCTGGGGGCTCTCTGCCCAAGGCTGCAGGCCTGGGAAGAAAACACCCCAACCCACCCGATGGCTGGCTCAGCCCCTTTCCAGGCTTGTGGGTGGTTCTCTGAGCCAGGCTATAGTCTTGGGCAGAAGGCCCCCCAACCACCTGTATAACCAGCTCTGCCCCTTCCCAAAGCCGGAGATTATAGGCCTGTTTAGAAGACTACTCAACACCCGCGAGGGTCGCTCCGCCCCTTCCCTGGCCGGGGGTCTCTGCCCGAGGCTTCAGGACTTGGCAAAGGACCCCCCAATAACGCCCCCTGATGGCCAGCTCCGCCTTTCCAGGCAAGGCTCTCTACCCAAGGCTGCAGGCCTGGACAGAAGAGCCCCCAACACCCGCAATGGCGGGTTCCGCCCCTTCCAGAACAGCGATCTCTGCCCCTTGGGCAGAAGACCCCCCAACCCACATAATGGCTGCCTCCGGCTCTTCAAGAGCCTGGGTTCTCTGCCCAAGGCTATAGGCCTGGACAGAAAACACCCCAACCCACTTGATGGCCGGCTACGCCCCTTCCCAGGCTAGTGGGTGGTTCTCTGCGCCAGGCTGCAGGCTTGGGCAGAAGACCCCCAATCCCTGTGATGGCTGGCTCCGCCCCTTCCCAGGCCGGAAGTCTCTGCCCGAGGCTGCACAACTGGGCAGAAGACCCCACAACCCAGGCGATGGTCGGCTCCGCCATTTCCCAGGCAGGGGGTCTCTTCTCGAGGCTGCATGTCTGGGCTAAAAATCCCCTAACCCCCTCGATAGCCAGCTCTGCCCCTTCCCAGGCCTGAGGCTCATTGCTGGAGGCTGCAGGCCTGGCCAGAAAACACCCCAAACGATGCAATAGCCAGCTCCACCCCTTCCCAGGCTACTGGTCGATTTTCTATGACAGGCTGCAGCCTTGGGCAGAAAACCCCCAACCCACTAGATGGCAGACTCGGCCTCTTCCCTGTGCCAGAGGCTACAGGCCTGGGTAGAAGACCCCTCTAACCCCCATGATGGCTGGCTCCGCCCTTTCCCAGGCCAGGGGTCTCCGGCCAAGGCTGCAGGCCTCGGCAGAAGACCCAGCAACCCCCGCATTGTCCGGCTCCGCCCCTTCCTAGTCCAGGGAATCTCTGCATGAGGATACAGGCCTGGGCAGAAAGACCCCCCTAACCCCTGCAATGGCCGACTCCGCCCTTTCCCAGGGCTGGGATCTCTGCCCAAGGCTGCAGGCCTGGGCAGAAGAGCCCCCAATCCCCAAGATAGCTCCACCCATTCCCTGGCCAGAGGTATCTACCCAAGACTTTAGGACTTGTCAAAAGACCCTCCAACACCCCCACCCATGGCCAACTCCACCCCTTTCCAGGTAAGGCTCTCTACCCAAAGCTGCAGGCCTCGGCAGAAGACCCCCAAACCCCTGTGATGGCCGGGTCCGCCACTCCCCATGCAGGTGGAGTGGGGGCAGGGAGATTATGCTTGAGGCTGCAGGCCTGGGCAAAAGAGCCCCAACCCCTGCTATATCTGCTTCTGCCCCTTCCCTGGGGGTGATAGGGTCTCTGTCAGAGGCTGCAGGCCTGGAAAGAAGACCCTCAAAACCCCTAAATGGCTGGGTGTGCCCCTCCCCAGGCAGGGGTGGGAAGTCTCTGCTTGAGGCTGCAGGCCTGGGCAGAAGAGCCCCCAACACCCATAATGGCAGGTTCTGCCCCTTCCAGAACAATGATCTCTGCCCCAGGCAGCACACCTGGGCAGAAGACCCCCCAACCCACATAATGGCTGCCTCTGCCCCTTCAAGGTCCTGGTTCTCTGCCCAAGGCTGCAGGCCTTGGGCAGAAAACACCCCAACCCACTTGATGGTTACCTACACCCCTTCCAGGCTAGCGGGCAGTTCTCTGCACCAGGCTGCAGGCTTGGGCAGAAGATCCCCAACCTCCTCGATGGCCGCCTCCGCCCCTTCCATGTGCCAAAGGCCACAGGCTTGGGTAGAAGACACCCCAATCCCCGTGATGGCCGCCTCCTCCCCTTCCCAGGCTGGGGTTCTCTGCCCGAGGCTGCAGACCTAGGCAGAAGACCCCTGCAATTTCTGCAATTACCAATCCTGCCCCTTCCAGACCAGTGATCTCAACCCCAGGCTGCACATCTGGGCAGAAGACCGCCAACCCAGGCGACGGTTGGCTCTGCCCCTTTCCAGGCAGGGGGTCTCTTCCCCAGGCTTCATGCCTGGGCAGAAGACCCCCCCCAAACCCCATGATGCTCCACCCCTTCTCTAGCGGTATGGGGGTCTCAGCCCAAGGCTACGGACATGGGCAGAACACCCCCTAAACCCCCTCGAAGACCGCCTCCACCCTTCTCTCGGCCGGAGGCTACAGGCCTTGGCAGAAGACCACCCAACCTCCGCCAGGACGCTCCGCCCCTTCCCTGGCCGGAGGTCTCTGACCGACGCTTTAGGACTTGTCAAAAGACCCCCGAAACCACCCTCCATGGCCGACTCCTCCCCTTCCCAGGCAAGGCTCTCTACCCAAAGCTGCAGGCGTAGGCAGAAGACCGTTAAAGCCCCTAGATGGCTGAGTGCGCTACTCCCCATGCGGGGGGAGGGGAGGAGTTCTGCTTGAGGATGCAGCCTGGACAGAAGAGCCCCCAACCCACGCTATGTGGGCCTCTGCCCCTTCCCTGGGGGTGAGGGAGTCTCTGCCAGAGGCTGCAGGCCTGGGCAGAAGAGCCCCCAACACCTGCCATGTCTGGCTCCACCCCTTCCCTAGCCCGGGGTCTCAGCCGGAAGATGCAGGCCTGGACAGAAGACCCCCCTGCAAGCTCTGCGATGGCCGGCTCCACCCCTTCCCAGGCCGGAGGCTACAATCCTGTGCAGAAACCGCCCCCCCCCCCAAACCCCGCGATGGCCAGCTCCAATCCTCCCTATCGGTGGGAGTGATCTCTGCTGGAGACTACAGACCTGGGTAGAAAACGCCCCAACCCCCATGGTGGCCGGCGCCACCCCTTCCAGGGCCAGGAGTCTCTGCCAGAGGCTGCAACCCGGGGCATAAAACCCCCAAACTCCTGTGATGGCCAGTTCTGCTCCTTCCCCGGTGGTGTGGGGGTCTTTGCCCAAGGGTAAAGGCCTAGGCAGAAGATGCCCCCAACCCCTGCATTGACCAGCTCCACCCTTCCCTCTGCTGGAGGCTACAGTCCTGTGTAGAAGACCACCCAACCCCTGAGAAGGCCGCTCCGCCCCTTCCCTGGCCGGGGGTCTCTTCCCGAGGCTTTAGGACTTGGCAAAAGACCCACAAAACCCCCCACACCGATGACCGGATCTGCCCCTTTCCAGGCAAGGCTCTCCACCCAAGGCTGCAGGCCTGGGCAGAAGACCCCCCCAATCCTGCCATGGCCGGCTCCATCCCTTCCTAGGCCTGGGGTCATTGCCTAAGGCTGTAGGCCTAGGCAGAAGATGCCCAAACCCCCAAGATAGCTCCACCCATTCCCTGGCCTGGGGTCATTGATCGAGGCTGCAGACCTGGGCAGAAAACCCCCCAATATCTGCTATTATCGGCTCCATCCCCTCCCTGGCTAGAGGAGGGGGGATCTCTGCCCAAGGCTGCAGGCCTAGACAGAAGACCTCCCAACCAATGCAAAACCTGGCTCCGCCTTTTCCCAGGATGGGAATCTCTGCTGGAGGTTGCAGGAGAGCACCCAACACCAGCCATGTCTGGCTCCGCCCGCCCCCTAGTTGGGGTCGCTGCCCTAGGCTGCAGGCCTAGACAGAAGACCCCCCAAGCCCTGCGATGGCTGGCTCTGCACCTTCCCAGACCGGGCGTCTATACCAGAGCCTACAGGCTTGGACAGAAGATGCTCCAAGCCCTGCGATGGCCAGCTCCTCCCCTTCCCTGACAGTGGGGTAGTCTCTGCTCCAGACTGCAGCCCTGGACAGAAGACCCCCCAAACCCCTTCCCTGGCAGTATGGGGGTCTCAGCCCAAAGCTACGGGGATGGGCAGAAGAACCCCCGAACCCCCGCGATGACCAGCTCCACCCTTCCCTCTTCGGGAGGCTACAGGCCTTGGTAGAACACCACCCAACCCCCACCAGGGCCGCTTCCCCCCTTCCCTGGCTGGAGGTCTCTGCCCAAGGCTTTAGGACTTGTCAAAAGACTCCCCAAATCCCTCCCCCATGGCCGACTCCGCCCCTTTCCAGGTAAGGCTCTCTACCCAAAGCTGCAGGCGTGGGCAGAAGACCCTTCAAAACTCTTGATGGCCGGGTGCTCCACTCCCCATGCCGGGGGAGGAGGGGGTTCTGCTTGAGGCTGCAGCCTGGGCAGAAGAGCCCCCAACCCCCACTATGTCTGCCTCAGTGCCTTCCCTGGGGGTAAGGGGGTCTCTGCCAGAGGCTGCAGGCCTAGGCATAAGATCCCCCAACACCCACCTTTGCGGGCACCACCACTTCCCAGCCTGGGGTCTCTTCCCCAGGCTGCAGGTCTTGGCAGAAGACCCCCCAACCCCCGCAATGGCTTGTCCTGCCCCTTCCAGACCAGGGATCTCTACACCAGGCTACAGACCTTGGCAGAAGACTCCCAACCCACGCAATGGCCGCCTCCGCCCCTTCTCAGTCAGGGGGTCTCTACCCGAGGGTGCAGGCCTGGGCAGAAGACCCCCAACCCACGT
>PVJC01014504.1:0-36371 GCA_004026665.1 Murina feae
TTTTGTTATAAAACTGAGGAAAATATACCTCTTTGGTTTCATGTTATTCTTGCACTTTAGATCTTATTCAGCTTGTCAAATAAATGTACTTAGCTATTGTAATCAAAGATTAAAGAAATGGTAAGCACCTTAGACATAAATACATTTTTTTCAGCAAAGGAATATTTATAAACTATACTTTCAGCAAAAATAAGAGAAAAATACACCAGGCACATATTTGATTTTAATTATTCAGTGTTCACATTACACACCACAGGACTAATCTACTGTAATGAAAGAGTAATATGCAAATTAACCATCACTCTTAACGTCCATCAACCAATCAGGAGCAAATATGCAAATTAACCTAACAAAGATGGAGGAGGCCAGAGCCAGGATACTTGTGTTGCAGCTACAGCTACCACGCAAGCATTCCGGCTTTAGCCACTCCAGGCCTGTTGGAGACTCAGAAGGCAAGGGAGACAGAGAAGACTGGCTCCAGTGCCTGAGGCTAGCTTCTGCCAGGAGTTGAAGAAGCCCCCTGTCTGTGATCACAGGTGTGGGGGAGAAGTCGCCTGCCTGTGATCCCAGGTGGCTTCTCCCCCACGCTTGCAATCACGGACAGGCGGCTTCTCCCCCTTGGACTGAGATCACGGACAGGATCGGGCCTAAGTCAGAAGGTAGACATCCCCCCAAGGGGTCCCAGACTGCGAGAGGGCATAAGCCGGGCTGAGGGACCCCCCTTCCCCAGTGCACAAATTTTTGTGCACCAGGGCCCTAGTGTAGTTATAAAATGCAAAATTCTGAACAATTCCCCAAACTTCATCAAATGCCATAAATTCCAAGTAATACCTGGCAATTTAGCATTTTATTGGGGTTCTTTTATGTAGATCATTTAAATAAAAGTAACAACAAGCATTCACTTATAACCAGTGTATTATTAACTTAGAGCAGTGAATTTCAGAGAAATAACATTCAGGCAAAATAAAGTCAACCTCTCAAAACAAATTCCCCAGTGATTCTGATGCCACTAGATAAGAGACAGACCGCCGAAGAATCTACATTTTTAACCAGCACACAGTTGACTCTAGTGTGATGACCATTGTCATAAGAATCATCTGTGGTGCCTAGTAACTCCCAGGTACCACTGCCAGCTTACCAAACCAGAAACTTCAGGTAACCTTTCCATCAACAGAGAAATCAAAATTTTCTAAGAATTTTGATGTTTCTTATAATCAGGTAAGGGTGAGAATCATTCCCTAGTGTGCATCTCTATGAGCAGATTATGGCTACATGCATTGTGACTCAGACTCTTAATTTCTTTATGTATCATCACTTTATCGTTTTCCTTAGCTAAAATCAAAAGAGGCCTAGGATGACTAATTGGGATAGTGGGTTGAGATTTGAAAGACCCAGGTTCTAGCCTGGGCTCAGCCACTGACTAATTTGGTGACTTCAGGCTTCAGTTGTAAATATCAGGATATGATCATACACTCCTAAGTGTTCCTCCTGCGCTAAAATTTTATGATTCTAAGATATAATCAAAGTTATCTGTCTAAAAATATTTGTTTTTCATTTTTTATTTTTAGGCATGGGTTTAAATGAATGTTCTGAGTTACTGGGGGGTGTTGTACTGGCTTTTTCAAATTTTCATTGCCTATAATCTTTCTTTCTTAACTTGTTTCTAACTTTATGATTGCACCTTAAAAAATTAGCCCATAGAAAAAGCTCAAATGCTTGACACTCCATTGAGAGTAGTCACAAAGTATTGCCCCATCTGCATTTGGGGAGAGGATATTTGAAATGAATGTCTGTCAATACAGCTTATATTTAGCTTACCTTATAACATTGTGACCTGAAGGATAACCATACTCTTGAGTTCAAAACTTGCCACAGAGGAGCTGGGGGCCTACTTAAATGACTGAACTGGTCAGTCTTCAACATTGTACTTTTTTAAATCTTGCGTAACAGTTGCAATGACAAGTGGCAACTGCTACAGATGACTTCCAGGGCCAACTGTGAAACACACATGCAAAAATGGGGGTGAGACCCCAAATGAGTGCATTGTGTTAGAGTAATGATCGGGCACTCATCATTTCACAGCACCTACAAACAATCATGTGCCCATTGGTGGGAAAAGCAAACTTCAAAGGACTTATATCTTGTTGCCTCATGTGACTTTGAAAAATTATTTTCATGTGCAATAGTATAGAATTTATGTATTCCCCAGTTTTTAAATCATGTTCCAGCTCTTTTAAAAAAATACCTTGGGGATTAGAGTATTTAAATTGGGATAAAACTTACATATTTCTATTTTCCACTTGCTTAACCAAATGTTATCATTCCTTCAAGCTACATTCTTCCTACATTATCCATAAAGACTTGAGTGATCTCTTTTGCTCACAATAATCCTCATAAAACTTACTGCCTGTTTCAAAATTGTGATCTATAGCATATGCTCACCAGATTATTAGTTTCATTTTCAAGTGTGTTTGTCACTCCAATACCCATGATTAACTCCTAATTATTTATTTATTTATTTATTTTTTTGCTCGTTAATCCCAATGCATCAAGTTCAACTATTCCCTTCTTGTGAAATTTTCCTGTTATTATGAGTCACCTGCCAAGATGTGTTCTCTGGCAAACACTGCAGACTGTCCACTTGGCTGGACTCCTCCATGCTGTATGGGTATGACTAACCATGGTAAGTCTACTATTTGGAGGCTAGTCCTTGGGGCTTCTAGTAAATATATTGAAATTCCCCTTTATGATTCTCCTTAAACAGAGATTCTCTCTTTCTATTGGACCAGCAGTGATGTCAGATACACAAAATTGTGACAGTAAATAAAGGTGAGATTCAAAGTCATAGGCACCTAAACACAGTAGGCATTTATGGTTAATCCAGGCAATACTTAAATTATATACCCTTGCTGGTACCTATGACAGAAATTACTATTACTGTGTTTTCAAATAGGACTGTAAACGTTGAGTTAAAAAATGAAGATGTAAAACAATTGTGAAAGGAGTTTAAAATACTTTGAAGGTTATATAAGGTATTCACAAAGCTGAAGAATATGTTAAAATGGTGGACAGACAGTTACACAACCTTTTCTTTCTAAGTAGTCTGTAAACAAAATCAGTTGGAATCACTCATCCTGAAAATATATGCCAATTTGTCTAAACAGCATGGCTGTTTAATTAAAATAGGTTCATCTTGTTGTTCTGCCCTAAGTTCTAAAGTGATTGATTTTACTTTCTACAGCTAAGACCTCAGAAGCAATGTCCTACTAAAGTCTGGTCAGTAGGGTTTTAAAATACATTCTACCAAGAGTCATAATGTATATTTTTTAAACCTACTTCTGAGAACCATGCACAAAACAGAAAGCAAACACATTTTAGATGTTGCACAGTGAAATGCTTGTAGGATGTAATGTTCATAATTATTTTTTCAGTGCATTAAGAATTACTTTTCAGAAAATATCACTTTTCTCTAAATGCTTTTCAACTAGAGTAAGAGTCCTTTTTAACACTTAACAGAACAATTTATTCATATCTTATTTGGATATTTAATGTCTGTGAAATTATAATTCAGTGGAAATGACCTAATCTAATATTGCTGATGGTTCATTCTCCTGCTGTTGGTAAATGTTTTACATCATGAAAAACCTCATGTTTTTTGGCTTTTCTGAAATAATGCTTTGTTCATTTCCCTTATTCTTTCATTCAGCAAATATTTATGCTAACACTGCAGTGCACTAAACATGAGCTAGTTGTGGAAATGAAAAAATTGAAAAACACATTTCCTCTCTTTGAGAAACTCACACGGTATAGGAGATAGGGAGGTACAAAGATATGAGGTAGGTATACAGATAAACTATGAGAAAGCAGTGTTGAAAAAATGTATCACCAATGTGAAGATTCATCAAAACATGATCCTTGAATCTTCTTCTCTTTAAAAGCTGCTCTTCTACGAGACTTCTTTCAGCACCTTGAAATCCATAAAGCTAAGATATTACACACACAAACTGAGTGGGCAGATTAATATGACCACCTGACATTTGCAGGTAAATTAGCCGTACACTACATCATATGGAATATGGAAGACGAAGGCCTGTTAGAACACCTTTGCTGTCTGCAGTTACCAAGACAAAATGTCTCCAATTTTCACAGGAACACAAGGATTGGACAGTCGAGCATTGGGAAAAGTCATGTGGTCTGATGAATCATGTTTCCAGTTGCATCATGCAGATGGCAGAGTGAGAATTTGGCAGAAACAGCATGGAAGCATATACCCCACATACATGAATATAACCCTTCAAGCTCGTGGGGGCAGTGTTATGGTTTGGGGCATGTTTTCCTGGCATGATTTGTGCCCTTTAATTCATGTGGAACAACGTCTGAATAGCACAACATATCTAAGTATCATTGCTGATCAAGTTTATCCTATCATGTTGATGGCATATCCCAATGGAGACGGCTTCTTCCAACAAGATAATGCACCATGCCACGATACTCGTGTTGTGCAGGAGTGATTTCAAGAACATGAGGGAGTCTTAACTTGCTTAGGTGGCCCCCACAATCACCAGATCTCAGTCCAATTGAGCATTTGTAGGATGAAGTTAAAAGAGCCATCAGGCAGCTGGTTACACAACCATCAAATCTCACAGAACTGGACAATGCTATTAATCAGGCATGGTATCAGATTCCTCGCATCACCTTTCAACATCTTGTGGAGTCAATGCCAGGAAGAATTGCCACAGTATTGAAGGCAAAAGGTGGCCCAACGAAGTACTGATGGGGTGGTCATCCTATATAATAAAAGGGTAATATGCAAATTGACCCTAACAGCAGAATGACTGGGAATGACTCATCACTATGACACACACTGACCACCAGGAGGCAGACAGTCAATGCAGGAGCTACACCCTCATGGTCAGTGCACTCCCAACTGGGGGAGCTCTGCTCAGCCACAAACCAGGCTGACGGCTGCCAGTACAGCGGTGTTGGTGGGAGCCTCTCCTGCCTCCTCAGCAGCACTAAGGATGTCCAACTACAGCTTAGGCCTGCTCCCTGCTAGCAAGTGGACATCTCCCAAAGGCTCCTGGGCTGCGAAAGGTAGGTCTGACTGCCAGTTTAGCCTCATCCCACAGGGAGCGGGCCTAAGCCAGCAGGTGGATATCCTCCAAGGGGTCCCAAACTGCAAGAGGGCACAGACCGGGCTGAGAGACCCCCCAAGTGCACAAATTTTTGAGCACCGGGCCTATATATATATAATCTGGTCACTCAGTGTATTTGTGTGATTATATATATATATATATCCCACATTCAAAGGGTGTTAAATCACGTTGTTTACCCATATCTTCAGAAAAAAATTACTTATACTCTCAGAGTAAACAACTTGCTTCCCTATTTATAACGGTCTGGCCCTCTAGCAACTTCAGCGCAAAATTATAGCTAATTTGCCTACAAACATCAGGTGGTCATGATAATCTGGCCACTCAGTATATGTATATATACACACACTAGAGGCCTTGTGCACAAAATTTTGTATCCCCAGGGGGGTCCCTCAGCCAGGCCTGTGCCCTCTTGCAGTCTGGTTCCCCTCAGGGGATGTCCACCTGCTGGTTTAGGCCCACTGTCTGGGGATGCTTTGCCTACCCCAATATCTAGAGTTCATTTATATAAAGCATTTATGAGAGACAAAGAATAGCTGAAAACTTCACAAAACATGTAACTTCATCAGTCTCTATGGTCATTAGCACTGCCTACTCCTTTTCACTTCCACCCATCCACACACACTGGAGAATTTTACTGGCTCCTCAAATCATCCCCACCTAAAGCCATCTTTCTGGCTCCTCAGCTCTCCTCCCTCTCTTCCTTCTCTCTTCCTCCCTCTTCCTGTCTAGTAAAAAGCACAGATTACTCTTTAGGTTAGAAAGAGAAACTTCCTGTCTTCTGAACCCTTGATATCAGCAACTAGATTCTGGATCAGTGGGGGAGATGAATTTTAAAAATGGCAAAGGTAGAAATGTTTAATTTCTACCTGAATAATTCTTCCAAATATATAATGTCTAAAATGTCTAAAATGTCTCTACTTTTCTACTCTTGTTCAGTCTATTAAATTATCAATTCCTCTGTGCAACTCCAAACTCCTGAGGACTGTGCCATGGTCTTTGAATCTCTTTCCCCTGTCTTCTATCTCTAGCACCTGAGGTGGTGCACACTAGGAATGAATTCCTAAATGTTTTCTGAACTTAATGGGACAAAACTGAGTTCTTACCATGGAGAGTATGATACTAGTCTCAGCTCAAAAGCTTTTTCTTGTTCATTGTTCTGCCTTTTCAAATTCTAACTGCCTGCCCTTCTACTCTCTCTCCTTTGAAGCTTTCTCCTACTACTCTGTCTACTCTGATCTCTCTCTCTCTCTCTCTCTCTCTCTCTCTCTCTAACCTCAGACTTTGTTTTCTTTGCTTACTCTATGACACATCATATTTTTAATTCATATATCTTAGATATATTTGTGCTTCAATCAAGCAAAGGAGATGAATGGATGGGACATAACTGCAAATTAAATATTTAATGAACTGAAGCAGTATAATAACATCAATGCCATAATTATAAACATTAAATAGAATCTGAGCTAAAGCTTCCTTTGAGGAAGTGTTCTTTATAATTTTCTTCTTATGTTGTATAATAATGGGTAATTAGTAATGAGTCATGTTATATTTAATGGCATCTGTTTTTGCCTTAGTTCTAGAGACTTGACTAGAACTTCAGAAAAATGTGATACAACAAATAGTTTTCACACTAAATGTAGAAAAATCCTATAAATACATATTCATAAAAGTAATTCTACTCTCACTACAAATATTCAGAATTAGCTTGCTGGTGCTGGTAAAATTAAAAATGTACAGAATTAGTACTATATTCTTATGGTTACTTTTTATTTTTTACTTTTCATTTTTTTCACCAAACATTAAAATATCTTTTGGTTGTATAAGTTACATTTTTTTATCATTAGAAAAGCATAGGGTTAATTGCTTTTAAACCACTTGAATAACTTGAATGAGGACAAACATTTAGTGAAACTACTGGCTCCTTTTCCACTAATTTTGCTACTTTTCTATTTTTCCTTTGTCTGCAATATGTGAATATGGAATGGATTAGATCACAGTTTAGTTGGTTAGAGTCTTGTTAGGATATTTGTATTGTATATTTTCAAATGTCTGGATTCTAGATGCCTTCTGGGGCTCTGTTTCTTTAAACTCACTCTCTTACCACATTCATCAGTTCCCAGAACTACAATATGATGCTCCCAAAGGGGGACAGGGTTTATAGGAGACTCAGTGCTGAAATGAGACTTCTTTATCCTCATCAAGCAGTTATTACGCTGGGACTAACACTGCCCGTGTGCTAGGGAGCCTCCTGGGATAGATAGTTACAAGCAATGGCTTCTGCTCTATAGATCAGGAAATGCTGATTTGCGGTCCAGGTACAAAGTTCCAAGAAGTTAAGAGCAGGAAGTAATCACATGGCTGCAACAAAAGGGAGTTGGAACAGTCCTCAATGGTAGGGTCTCAATGAGCACAGTAGAAGGGAGACTCATCCAGGGAGGAAAAAGGGCTCAGGGACATCCTGGAATATGTTGTCAAGGACCAAGAAACAAGCCTTTTGGTCTGGGGTAGAGCTAGAGCACTGGAGACGTGGAAGAAAACAGCCAGGGCCGGACTGTGGAGGGCACCCACAATGAGGAGTCACTGACTACTTTCTTGGACAATGAGGAGCCTCTGACTATTTTTGGCTAAGAAGTGACACATACAACATGGTATTTCAGAGTAGAAGATTATTCACAGGGCATATGGGACCCGGGACATTTGGAGGCAGAAGGTTCCACAGGGAGATTATTTTACTACTAAAGGCCCGGTGCATGGATTTGTGCATGGATGGGGTCCCTCAGCCTGGCCTGTGCCCTCTCGCAATCCGGGACCCTGAGGGATGTAGCAGTGCCAAAGCAGCAGGCAGCTGGGGCGGAACCCTAGTTGGGGCTGGGCACAGCTCCACTGCCGCTCATCCCAGCCCTACTGCTCCTGCTGCTGCCACCACCACAGCAGCTGCACTCACCAGCCATGAGCCCAGCTTCTGGGTGAGCGGAACTCACTGACCACCAGGAGCAGCTCCTGCATTGAGCGTCTTCCCCCTGGTGGTCAGTGCGCGTCACCTCAACTGATCAAACAGTCGTTCTGGTGGTTTGGCTGTTAATGGTCGCTTAGCTTTTTATATAGAGAGATAATACAGAGCATAGACAGGACAGGAATGGTGGCAGAGGAATGAGAAGGAAGAATTAAGCTATATGAGAAAGAGCAGAAGATGAATCAATAGGTTTGGCTAGCTGACTCAGTGTCAGGGAGAGAAAGAGGAGTTAAAAAACTTACTTTAGGGGCCTTAATTTTTACACTTTGTATTAGATACCTACTAACTTGACTGTTGAGATCCAACCTCTCTCCTCTTTGGCGGGGGTGGGGGGGTGGGGGCGGGAGTTTGAGGGGAGGGGGACTGCCTCACTTCCAGACAGTTCACAGATGGGCACAGTTCAATCCTGTGCCAGGAATCTGGAATTAGGCACCTAGAGAGTGGTCTCCCTATGAGATGTTGGTTGTGCCCATCTGTGAGCTGGGAAGCTGAAGAAGCTGCTTCAGAGAAAGAAAAGAATAAAGCAGAGGTGGATAAAAAAGTACAAGAGGCAGAGAAGAAACGGTAGGTCTGGGTTCCCTCTTACACTTAGTCTTGCTTTCATGTGTCCCCAAAATGCATCCCTCGCCCGATTCTGTAGGACATCCTTATGACACAGGAACACATCCTACCTTGGATGAAGCTAGCTTGGCAGGGATTACTGTTACTTGTAGCAAAAATGATATATTCCTCAGCACAAACTATCTTTAGTCATCTGGTGCTCTGGCTACTCCGATCACTTCAACACTTTACTAGTCAGTAACTATGTTCATGCCATTTCCTTCATCTAGAATATTTTCCCCTGCCCAATCCTCCTGATTCTGACTATACTTTCTTCCTTCCACCTCTCTCTGTTAAGTAATTTTTGAGTGAGTGATATATCTGTAAATTGTAATGTTTTTCCACTTCAAGTCCCTGCTTTTAGTGAACTATAGGAAGAATAATTTAAACTATTTAAATAAGGTAGAGGTAGTGGATGGTAATAGGAAATCAGGACTTTTTTTTGCTTTCACAAATACACATTTGAACAAATTCAAAAGACAGTGGTGTACTTGTCTACTTATAACTTTGACTCTAAGATGGATTCAAAGAGGTACAAGCGGGCCACTTAGCCAAAGCAGATATTTCACTGGAGGAAGTATATTAGGAGTATTAGATGGAAAGAGACAAAATAGCCTTTAAACAAGCAATGTATTATACAGCATTGCATAAGTACTATAAATTCAGTTTTATAAACATTCCAGAGGAAGTTCTATAGTAAGGAGAGGCAGATATGGAACCCACCAATACTTTCTCACTCAAAATCCTGGGCTTTGTACACAATGTGGAAGAAAGAATAAACACAACAATTTTTAAGTGCAACAAACAATTTAATTTTATATCTTCAAATAATTTTTAAAGCAATGATGTTTTTAAATTATCATCCATTAAAATAGATATACTCTGGGTACCATGCTGAACCTAATGTTTGCGCTATTATATAAAAAAATAGATTGTTTCTCCTCTTTCTCTGTTCAAACACTATAGAATATTTCTTAAAATGGTCTCTTTTTACTTCTAGGAATGAGAAAACCAATCTGCTACCCTGTGAAATCTCACATAAATTCAGAACACAAAGGACTATACTTTCCCTTCAGCAATGGAGCCTTTGCTCTAATAACATAATGCCTTGGGAAGAAAAAAACACACACAAAATTACCTTATGAAAGCAACACAAAAATGTCTAGCAAATGGAAGGACATTTAATGAGCAAGATAAAATGCCAAGAAATAGTTAATGTCTCTTTTTGTCCCATTCAAAGGACGCTCCTAAGATCCTGAAGCATTAACACGGGAAGATTACATGAGTAGCACTGGTTAGCAGGATGCTATTGAACAAACAGTCTGTTGCTAAGCAGGGCAGAAATATTGTTTACATAAAAATGGAAGGACCTCTGGTGAATCCAGAAAGAAAGTGATAATTTCCATAACCAAAAGTGCATTTTTATATCATTCCACTTCAACTGCTATAAACCCTGAGTTGCTTTGGCAATTGCTTATTCCCGTTTTGCTGGCTTTATATCACCTTCATCTCTGCAGCTTTCCATTTACTGAATGACAGGGGGTCTTTTGTGTTTTGTTTGTTTTGTTTTGCTTTGTTTCCTCTGCAGCCTTGGCAGGAACCACCACCACACTCTATGGTTTCTAGGGGCCCACTTGGCAAGGCTCATTCAATGAATTTTTGGTGCCCCTCTCATAAAAACCTAATTGGCTTATGCTGGTAAAATTGCTGAAAATATGACCAGAGGAGGCCCCATTAATAGCAACTATGAACAATGCCCTCCTCTAGCTTTATGGAGCCTTTCCCTGCATAGTGTTTGTTTGCTATACTGAGAAGCAAGTGTAGCACAGCTTCAATGAGAAGAGGGAAACACAAAGACACTTACCTGCATGACAATCAGGAGGTCAAAGACCAAGATGAAAGAAGCCAGGAAAGCTCTGGAAACTTCATCACTAGGCAAAAATCCCCGATTCAACTTGTCCCAGCTGATCCAGTCGGTGGTAATGACGAGTACAACCACAGAAGTCAGAGTGAACAGCACCGTCCTGCAAGGAACAAGACACGGGTTAAAGAACATCAGACATAATAACACACAGACAGTGGAGACTGCATGCTATCTGTGCTGGTACATTAAATGTCTACCCCTTGCCAAGTGCCTACCCTAAGGCACATTCACCAAAAGAGAGATGAGAAAAGAAGTAAACGAAGTGCTGTCTCTCAAAAGGAAAAGATATGACAGCATCTCCTCAAAGAGTTCCCCTTAAAAACATTAAGATAATGATTACAGAGAAAGAAATTAACAACAAAAATATTACAAATGACCTTGGTTAGTGCAATGTGTGGCAAAGAGGACATTGGTGTGTACTTCTCACTGCATGTACATCCTTTACTGAGGGTAGTAAACGTGTCTATGGAAGAGCATAGACAGATGGTAAATGGGTGAGGAAGTCCTTGGATTCTATTAGCTTTTAACAAAAAGAGAGAGATAGTTAGACCTCCCATCATTCTCCTATAGCCTGATGAGCTCTTTAGAGAAACCACCTCTACATTCCAACTCCTCCTCATAGGTCTCATGACATAGATAGCTTGTGGCCTAGTGATCTATCTAGGTCACATCATGTCTGATTGCCCATTGCTTCTTATAAGATACTAGGGGCCTGAGTTTTTTTCTCTTATATGTCTTTGTAGCTCCCCAAAAATCTTGCATAATTATATGCAGACAAAAGTCAATGAACATTTTTAAAAATTGTAATAATTATCAATTAAGCTTTTTATTAAAAAACTAGAGGCCGGATGCACATGTGCACCTGTGGGGTCCCTTGGCCTGGCCTGCAGGGATTGGGCCAAAACTGGCTCTCTGACATCCCGAGGGGTCCTGGATTGCAAGAGGGCTCAGGCCAGGCAGAGGGACCTCACCTGTGCACCATCCAGCCCAGGGAGGGACCGGGGGAGGGCTCCAGGGTGTGTCCAGCCTGTCTCGCCCAGTCCCGATTAGCTGGACCCCAGCAGCAAGCTAACCAGCTACCAGTCGAAGTGTCTGCCTCTTTATGCCAACTAGTGGTCAGTGTGCGTCATAGCAACTGGTCAAATGGTTGAACGGTCGGACACTTAGCATATTAGGTTTTTATTATATAGGACACTTAAATTTGTCTTTGATATTGTCATTCAAAGTAAAGCTAAAATATGGATTTAATCTGCCAGAGGACTGTCCACAATGCAGTTCTTTCAGAGCTATATTGGTACCTTGGTATTATTTTGAACTGTAAAGAGGAAAATAAAAGAGAAAAGTAGTTTTAAGAAATAGTTACCTAAAGAAAAAAATCTAAGAAAGAAAATAATGATAAAATAAAAGAAAAATATAAATATAGAATTATACTTTAGATGAATACTTATCCATTTTGGGAATTAATAAACTGCTTTTTCCCTCTCATTTTTATAATAATTGATATTCCAAAAGCAATGATGTAAATTATCCTAGATTTCTCTTTTGAATTGAATAAAATACAAATTTCTAAAATAAAATTTTGGATTTTCTCTTCACAACATCATGTTTGGAATAAATTTTTAGCATAAATTTTGAATTTTCATATAATGGATATAAAAACTACCTTCTTAGATTTCCCCCCAGAGATAGAAAATAAATATTATTTTATTTTTGAAAAATAAAAATTTATAATACAAATTCATTTATATTATTAAAATTACATACTCAAATAATTTGACTCATTATCTCCAAAATGTAAATTACAGATCATCTCTACTATCATTTAGAATACCTTTGATTATTTCCAGAATTCTTATGGATTAAATAACTGTAAAAATTATTTTTACAATTCAAAAAAAATTGCTGCAAATATTATATAGTGAACTATAAGAAAAATGTGATTTTAAACAGATTTGTCTCCAGGTTAAGTCAATCTGTGTTTTGAGTTTTTTTTGAGTTTGAGAAACTAAGCAAATTACCACAATTTCTCTTGTCAATAAGGAATATAGCTGCCTCCACGAAGGAAAGGTAAATATTGACTATTCTTTAAAGCTCCTTCGGGTAATAAGGGTATTTCCTTATCACGCTTAGCTTTTCAAATGATGTCGCACACGATGCTATGAAAGGTACAGTTCCTTAGGATGCACTGCGGGCTGAAGAAGGTGGTAATTAGTTAGGGTCCCCGTTCCCTCAAGCTCATCCTTTCTTGCCTTCCAGCCTCCTTCATGAAGCCCTTCACCAACCTGATACTCAGCACCGAGGTGTTAAGCCCAGGAGACAGGACTGCTCCAGCGTCTTGCTCCAGCTCTATGGGCTATGCCCTTTCTCTTGCTCAGAGTCTGTGGTGTACAGGTCAATACTTTTAATATCTTCCCCTGCACTTTCCCTAAGTGATACCTGGAAGCACCTTTGTTAGGACAGTTGGTTATATATGAATTCATACCCTAATATTACTTCATTGGTCTAAATATGTAAATTGATGCTGTAAAATTAAATATTCAGAGCAACATTTTTAGATGTCAAAATCCATGAGTTTGGAATAACTGTCTGCTGAGCAATCAGAAACTTCATCTGTTACAAGATTTTTTAAAAAATAAATTGTTCTATTCATGTCGATAATCTCATTATGAATGAAATCACTAAAATTAATCATTAAAAACTTCTTTTGATAATTGGTGTTTCTCATAATGCCTGTTGTGTGAGAGCTTCCTAAGACAAAATCTGTATCAATTCACCTCTTAGATGTTTGCTTTATTTGATATATTTTGTTTACTCCAATATGTAATATTCTAAGAGCTTTTCATAGGTGTTTTCCTGACTTTATTAAGTACTTCTGTTTTGACAAAGAGTATTTTCATAGATCTCAAGAAAAAGTTACTGGTAATTTTTTATCACTCCAAAGGAAAATTAAAGGAGGTATTCTGTCTGACATTTAATATTTAATACTACAAAGAGAATGAGAATAAAAATGGCAATTATTAAATATGCATACATTCAGCTCAAAGAAAGAGTCCTAAAAATAAAGACTCCGGAGAATAGAAAAAAGAAAATGAATAGGGGAACCAAAATACATCAATTGGTCATTAGAGCTCCAAAATTATATTCAGCGCTTTGCCTAGATTTGGCTGACGTAATAAAGGTGCTGCATGTGGTTTGATTTCTGAGCCACTGCATATAATTGTTATATTTTTACCATGCTATGATAATTCAGTCACAACACCAGTTTAAAAAACCCAGTTAAGATGAAGAAAAAAAACACTTTTATGTGAAAAAAAGGACAGTAGTAATAGCAAATTTCAATTACAGCAAAGTGCCACTTACAAGTGCATAGCATTGGTATAAATACTTTACACATATTAACTCATACAGTCCTTACCACGACCCTGTTATCACCACCCTCAATTTACAATTGTTCCAACTGAGTTACAGAAAATTCAAATAACCCAACTAGGGTTACAGACTTTGCACATTATGTAAAATATCAGATAAAAGTGACATAAGGTGATTCAAACCCAGGCTCACTCATGACAGTTTGCCCTAACCATTGCACACATTGCCTCTCATAGGAAACACCTGCTAGGACCCGTCTGTTCCAATGATTGTAGCTAAGAGTTCATTTATTTTCCTTGGAAAATCATCACTCAGAATACTTAACAGTGAAAACGAAAACTGACAGCCACTGACACCCACTGCCAGGGGAGAGCTAAAAGGAATACGTCCATGGCAGCAGACATGGAACCGAGGGAGGCTGGCCATCCATGCAGCATCCTTCAGTTTTACTGAAGCAATATGGTTGAAAAGATGCTTACTCTGGACCACGCTTCTTGGGGAGTTCCAGCTTCTCTCTTTAAGAAGCATCTAATTAAACAACTATCTGGATTATTTCCCTTCAGGCTGCAGCCAGCACCAGCAGGACATCCTGGCTCATCAATACCACTATCTGGTTGATGGCCACCAAACAGAAAGACTCATAAATAATCATCAGCTTGAGTGGTGGATCTCACTTTCATGTTTTCCAATTCCAATTTGTTTGCTTTTCCTCAATGGTTGCTAATTCCTCTTAGATGAATAAGAATTAGAATTTGAGATAAGAAGGGTTAACAGAGCTTTTCTGACCCAATGGCTTCGGACCTCTGAGAGGACTCCTGGATGCCACAGAGCAGCTGCTAAGCAAGCGTGGATGTATATGTGCACAGGAGCTGCCTGCCGGTCAAGTGAACAAACAAAATGCTTCCAGACAGGTTAGGGGACTTGCTTGTGTGGCACAGACAGCCAGTGACTGAACTTCAAAGAGAACTTAGACCTACTGACTCTGAGGAGGACTTGTCCTGTGGTAAACCACTTTCCTTCTTCAGCTGAAAATCTGCAGATATTCTCAAAAATTTAATATCATCTTGATCTCACTTGGAAGCTTAGCCATTTAATAGCCTCTTCAAATATTTATTTTATACTAGGTGTACCCGGCCACACGTTGCTGTGGCTCACTCTGGTTAAAAGGCAAAGAAAGAAAAGAGAAAGCACACATTTCTAGTATGTTTAATTGCACAATGCTTGTGGGTATACAATGCACCCTCCTGGGCTGCTGCCCCTGGCACTCCGCTGCCCCCGCCCTGCCCAGCTGGTCTCGCCTCGCATGTATGTGCCTCTGTAGCCCTGCCCCCCCAGCTCCGGACTGCACCCCTGCTCCCCACCGGTGGCCCGCGCCCCGCACCCCAGGCCCGAAGCTGCCTGGCCGCTCCTAACTCTCATTGGCAGGGGCCCTTGCCGAGCCACCCAAAAGCCAGAAGAAAAAGGAGCCAAGGAAGTTCACCTGCCCTTGCCCGCCATGCTCCCCGAGAGCCCTCGGCTGCCGGCATGGGGGGGACTGCGGCGGCCGCCCACGCCCCGAGCCTCAGCCCAGCCCAGGCCCCAGGCCCAGCCCCGCACTGGTTGATATTTAGCAACATGATAATTGGCACGTCATTGAATTCCATCCCTGGCAGATCGAGTGAATTCCAAAATTCTGTTGGATAATTAACTGCTTCATCTGCTTCCACAACAGTGTCGACAGACTTGTATGTGACTGCCTGGCTTTGAATGTTAGAATGAATAATACTGTTAAGTCCGTAGAGTGTGTTGCTTTTACTTCCAACAGATGGTGCTGTTTTTCAAAAAAGCATGTTTTTACCTATTTTTTCAAAAAAAGCATGTTTTTAACTGTCACAGATGTGATGTCTATATAATGTAGGTATATAAAAACACACGTATTCAAATGCAATGTTGTGTCAAAATTCAAAGCAATCAGTGAAGAAATTTTGGAGATTTGAGATTTTGAACAAACGAACATGTACATTTTTATTTATATAGATGATAATCAGAGACAGAGTCATCCATGTAATCAAATGTAGACAATCCCTCCAAATGTGGTTTATTTCATAGTCTGAGTCATTCTAACCTAACTTCTGAATTTTCAAAAATACTTAGTTATAAGTAACTAAATTAGTTACTATTGCTTTCCTTCTCCCACTCATAACCACTTTAAGATAGACTTACTGTATAGTCAAATTGCCTGAAAGCAGACATTAAATTAAGGGAGAGAAGAATTGGTATTAGGTTTTAAGTGCTAACTCACAGGACTATTACACACTTTCATTTTTATTAAACCAGGAATGTGCACATTCTCCTAACTAATATATTATGAGCTGAATCAAACAAAATTGCCAAATTCTGATCACCTTTTACCCTACTAAAGGTAGCAATTATAAGTGACTTGATATAATATGCTTTTATGTGTTTTAATATATTAGCTATTACTCATGCTCTAAATTACTTATAATATTCTATTCCAGTGATGAATCTCATATTCCTTTCTGATCATGCTACACAGTTATTGTAACATCCAAAAGGGGAAAAATCACTTTTATTTCTTTTAAAAATACTTGTGTTAAAATGTTGGGACAATCAAAACAAGTCAGGTCATGTATCATAATTTCTCATAGTAAAATCAAAATCTGCAAATATTATTAAAAATGGAAGGTTTCAGGTTACCGCTATAATAAAAGAGTGCATGGATAAGATAGCAAGTTTAATTTTATAATTAACTTATATATCCTCATATTTCAAGTGCTAAATATAATACATGAATGTGTTATGGCAATGGCATTTAAAATGATTTAGTACTGTCATTTCTAACCATGTATTTTAGAGGGGAAATATAACAGGCATAAGAGGAAGAATACTTTCATTTTCATGGCAAACATCCAGTTCCCCTTTGGACTCTAAGTAACAGCACACAGAAGTCACAGATGGCCATGGGAGAATGCCAACCCTTTTCATTTTGCTTGTTTTAATTATAATGTTGCCATTGCAACTCTGCAAGAGAAACAATCACCACTCCAGTCCTCAAGCCAGTTTGTTGTGAAATATGTGAGTTTATTCAGCAGCATAACCTAGCTGACGAAGTCAAGGTTGCCCCTCAGATAGTCGCTAAGGAAAGGGCTTAGCGTCCTTCTGGTCTCCTGCTCTTGAGATGAGCACTAAGGGAAGACAGACGTAATTTTTGCTAAATGACCTAGTGAATGGCTTTTAAGTAAATGCCACTGCCAGTTCTTGGCCAACCTGAACGCATTTGTTAAGATGGGCTCCCTGAGAAAGGAGATGCAGTTATTAACTAATCTTGTTTGTGGCTCCACTGGGATGTGGAGCCTGTAAAATAAATGACTAGACTCTAATGTTGTCCATTAAAGGGTGCATTTATGTGTTATTTATCTTTATATCTCTCTATTACCCTACGAAGAGAAGTGCCCTGAACACAGCAGGAGCTCAGAAAGCGCTGAAAAAAATGAAATGCAGAAGCAACTCAGTAACTCTGGTTCCTGAAAGGGCGTGAAAGAAGAGGTTTTCAAGATACCTCTGAGTCAGGGTATGTAGCCTTGAAGTTTGGAATTGTATGTCAAGAGTGTCCCGATGTCCTAATCTATGTACACAATGACCTTTGGAAATCTTCAGTGCTCAACCATTGCATCCCTGTGTGGGATCCTGGGCAGCAACGATTCTTCTAATAGAGGTGGCAAGTGAAATAACCATATACTTTTTAGTTGCTTGAATTCTTCTGTCTGAGTAATGTTAGTTTACCCAGAGGTACTGAAAAATAGCTAAGTGATAAAGAAAATAGTTTGTTTTTGTGGAGAAAGCATTTTTTTCTTTTTGTTTCATAGTTTTAGGCATGGAGTAAAACATGGTTTAGGAAAAATACTATTTAGTAGACTGCAAGATTCTCAGGATAGAGGCTGTGTCATTTATTGCTGGTTACTGGTGACTGGCACATTACTGTTACTTAAAAAGCAGTTGAATGAATAAATGAATTAATTTAACCCGGAGTAGATAATACTCATCCCTTACTCCTGACCAAGCACAGATACTAAGGCAATTGATGATGCTCCCCTCCAATGTTTCCAGAGATTCCAAGAAAGAGGCCTGGGCAGTGCGAAATCAGATCAGATGGACCTAATGGGCATATTAATCCTGTGTGCCTCAGCAAACTCCCCAGGCCAATTTTTCTCCCTAGTGAAAACTGCCTTGTATATACTAAAATATTCATCAATTCAGTAGAATAAAACATATAAGACATACTCTACTCATCGTTACCTTGGGTATAAAATATTAGCACAAAGTCAGTATTGAAAGTGGTAATAAAGACAGAGCTATAGGTAAATGCCTATTAACTACAGATAATGCCAGGAAGCAGTATAACCATGAGTTTTTAAGGAAAATGGAATGACAGCGATGACACTCCAAACATACTTTTGACTTTTAAAAACGCAAAGTAGAAATTCTAAACCAAATCTCCCAAGCTTCATCTTTTACCTGTCGTCAAATTTGCTTTTAAAAGAAATAAGAAAAACCAGGATCTCAAGTAGGAGTGAGCAGGACAAAAGTATGTCTTGTTTGATTTCTAAGAAATAGGATGAATTTGCATGCTGGGTTAAAAATAAATGTTCAAGTAAAATTTTGTGACTTTATATTGAAGCCGAGATGTTTACATAAGTGAAAATCAAGGCCACGCGTTTATTTCGAACAGCATCTCAAACATCTCTTGAACAGCGTATGTCAATAGGAGCCTGTCTACTGGGGAAAATACTTTCAGAACTCTCCACAAGCACCCTGGAAAGAAATATTTTCAATAATATTCGGCTCATGATGGGATGTCTAGGAAAGTAGGTATTATGAACACAAAATACTTTTATTAAAGAAGACCATGAAATAGACAAGAAGAACAAAAAAATTCCCTAAAGTTGTAAAAAATACTCATGGAAATAATGTCATCTCACAATGGAAGATCAAACATTAGTATTCAGATTCATAAAAGATACACTTCATTCTTGAATTCTAAGGGAAACTATTTTTTAAAGCATTTAAGGCTTTATTACTGCAGATATATATTTAGTTTTGATGGGTGCTCATGAACATTATTTATTTATTTATTTATTTAAGAAGACTCAGGACAAATTGTTGAAAAAACGATGTCTCACTCAAAAATAGGAGAGAAGCATGGTGTACTAGTGATCAGAGGACCAAATCATAATTTTGATTAAGCATTGCTTATTGGCATTTTAAAAAATATATTTTTATTTATTCAGAGAGGCAGGGAGAGGGAGAGAGAGGAGACAGATAGAAAAAATAATGATGAGAGAGAATCATTGATCGGCTGCCTCCTGCATTCCCCACACTGGGGACTGAGCCCACAACCCGGGCAGGTGCCCTGACCAGGAATTGAGCTGTGACCTTCTGGTTCATAGGTAGACTCAGCCACTGACTCACTCAGGCTGGGCTGCTTATTGGCCTTTTAAAGGTACATCATCAGCCTTGTCTGGTCAACCTAGTAGAGAATTTTGAAGCTGTATAAAATGTGTGATTTCCTCAAGAATATAGAAAGCTCCTTGATAGATAATGCGGTTTCAAGTAATGTTTAAGTTTGGGAAATAGTATTGCTTTTTGAGAAAGTTACATTGTAATGCATACAAGGGCAGAGAGAATTCAAGAAACATTTGTTTGTGTCTACTGTGCCAAAGGTACAGATCTAAATGGAAAAGACAGGAATGATCTCTGCCCTTAAGGAAACATGTTGCTAGTAGAAGAATGGCAGTCCGTACAAAATAATCACAAGTGAAAAACCATAAAGCTATGGACATTTCCAAGACTACTGGATTCATTTTTATGAGGTATGAAGGGTAGCTGGGAGGTTTAATTAAATTAGACCTAAAATATGGATGGATTTCTACAATGGAAAGATATTGCAGGCAAAAGACAAATTTGAAGTGAAATATGGAAATATTAGTGTATGGGTAATGAAGCATAAGGGAAGAATGGCGAAGTTTTCAAAGTTTCTAGCTTGTGTGATGAAAAGCATTGTGAAGCCACTGACTGAAGTGAGAAATATGGCAGAAAGCAGGGATGAAAATCTCATTTGGATACACTGTTGAGTTTAAAGGGGTAGCAGGAGCATAAATACAGCATGAACAGCAGTCAGCTGGAGCTAGGAATCTGGGCCAAAGAAAGGTCAGGTCCTGAACTTTGATTCGTTCAAACACACCTAATTGTTAGAGTCATAGGATGAAAATAATTTTTCAGGTAAAAAATAAGTATTTTAAAAAAGGGATAGGAAAAAAATCAAGGGCAGAATCCCAAAGATCACCTCTTTCTATCATGTATTCAGAGAAAGATGAAGACTTAGTAAGACCAGAAATATATGAGAGATCCAGGAGAAAACAATATTATAGAAGGGAGATAAAGATAATTTCAAGAATAAATTCATGCCCCCAAATTCCAAGTGCTACACAGAAATTTTACTGAATAATTTTAAAAATGAATCATTGTTGAGGATACTTTCTTCTTCAACATAAGACTCCTCTGAAAATTACAAAATTGAATATAAATACAGTTAACAGATATTTTCTCTGTGAACTCAGATATGGGACTAATTTGTGTTCAGCTTTCAGGATCTACAGCAAAGAGGAGGAGAAAATTGAGGGAACTGAGTAATTCAATTTAACAATATTTGGCTGTGATTAGCCAAGTAATTGACAGTTTTATTAGCATTTACCCAAACACATCAGGCAAAGGTATTTAATGTTTCAATTTTCTGGTATGTTGTATCAATGAAGAACAGCCATTTCAAGTCATTCTGTTTTATAGAATGTATTTCTTGGTAACAAATTTTGACTTTGACTTAATCATTTCCTCATTAAGACAAAGTAGTTAGCATGCATATTTGAGGGACAACAATATATCAGCACAGAAATATGACACAAATACCTACTCTTGAATACATTAAAACATAATTAGGGAAATGAGTTACAATGTAATTAGGAAGAGAAGACCATCATGTATGAGAGTGTAATCAGGAATAAAGGAAAGTCTTGAGGGAACACTAGAATTACTTGGTGCACCGAGAGAAGAGACAAAGGATCACCTTAGAGGGACAAAATGAGCCAGAAATGGGGACATCAGTCCTATACTTACATGGAAATGAATTCTCCAACATGAGAAATGAACTTAATAAAGAACCCCATGCTCCAGTTGAAAATGCAGCTGGCTGACAACTTAAGTCTGAGCAGAGTATCCAGGCCTATCTGGTCAGACTTCTGACTTACAGGACTTATGTAAGATAATTTATGGAAGATAATACATGGTTGTTTTCTTAAGACACTAAGTTGTGGTAATTTGTTACATAGCAATGTAAAAGTAATATTGCTGCAAAAATGTAGGATTCTTGGAATCCTATATAATAAAAGGGTAATATGCAAATTGACCCTAACAGCAGAACCACTGGGACTGACTGGTCACTATGATACATACTGACCACCAGGGGGCAGATACTCAATGCAGGAGATGTCCCCTGGTGGTCAGTGTGCTCCCACAGGGGGAGCTCTGCTCAGCCACAAGCCAGGCTGATGGCTGCCAGTACTGCGGTGGTGGTGGGAGCCTCTTCCGCCTCCTCAGCCACTCTAAGCATGTCCAACTGCAGCTTAGGCCTGCTCCCTGCTGGCAAGTGGACATCCCCTGAGGGCTCCTGGCCTGCCAGAGGGATGTCTGATGCCAGCTTAGGCCCAATACCCCAGGGAGTGGGCCTAAGCCAGCAGGTAGACATCCCCTGAGGGGTCCCAGTGCACAGATTTTTGTGCACCAGGCCTCTAGTCCTAAAATAATTGTTTATTGGAAACATATCTAAACTAGATATGCAAAAGAAATGATTACCTAAGATAATTAAAATCAACTACAACCATTACCTATCCAAACTAGAGGACAAACCTAGGTTCCTTAGAACATCTATTCACAGTAAATAGCTCACTGCATGAGAAAACCAAAATTAGTCTTAACAGAAAATTTGGTCCAGCTATTTGTCTCCTAGTGTATAAGTAATTGTACAGTGAAGGCTGTTTCCATATCTTTTCTTAAAATTTAACTGAAAGAACGATGCTTTCAAAGCTCATTCAAACATATAAAAATGCCAACTAATATCTAAATGCAATTTCTGTCAGTTAAATTTAACTTATTATAGCCCTAGAATCCATTTAATAGGATCTACTGCATGACAAAAACTCTTCATATATTTAAAAAGAAAACTTTGTCAAAGGAAAGAGAGAAACTGGTTTCTAGTCATGGTTCATAGTACTTATTTATGTGTACTTTCAGGCTTAATTTCTTGATCTCTGAAATGATGAAAATGATTATGATGATGATGAAGTAGATGATGATGGTGATAATGAGTTAAAATATGCTAGGTAATTGTAATTAAATTATTACATCCATATACTCCATTCTCAAACCAATCTTAAGAGATAAATATTATTAATCACTTCACTTTGCATACAGAATATTAGACCTAAGTAACCTGTCCAAGAAAACAAGCTATTATTTAATGTGGAGCTTAGATTTAAACCCAACTCTCTCTGACTCCAATGCCAAGATTTTAGCCATTATGCCATTCTGACTTACCTATTTATGATGTTGTTGGGATTGAATAAAATAATGTCTATGAGATAGCAATGAAAATTTTAAATGTTGTTGCTATATTTAAAATATAGCAGTATAGTCATTCTTTAGCTTTCCTTCTCCAAATTATTCAACACATATTCAAAGATAAAGTTACTAAAATTATCTCACTCATGAGTAGTTGAGAAATTTTTCTTTTTCAAGTAATAAAACTGAGTTGTGTTTTCTTTAATTAGAGATGATGTACAAAACCAAACTTTTAATATACTTTTCTATATTGTTTGGTACCATTAAGTGATAAAAGGACCATTCACTCTGGAGCTGGGTGTGTGCTGGTGCAGGCACAGAAATATCTGATTTGGCCTAATGTGGAATGGGCCATAACTTGGTGAAACCGGGTAATTTTAAAAAATTATCATTATATTATGATTAATTAAAAAAAAAAAACATTTAAGGGACCTGAGGCCCTAAAAGACTCCATTAGGTAGTTTTCAAAGAGAGGATATTATAAAAATACTAGTGGCCCAGTACACGAAATTTGTGCACATTAAAAGGGGATTAATTAGAGGAAATATTTTAATATTGCTATTTGCCCTTTCTCTATAATAGGAATGTCAGAGATTAAAGAAAATTAGTAAAACATATGTGAAAATCTTCCTCCTGTCAGAGTCTGGGGTGCACCATGGAACCCAGAGTCAAGTCTTCAACCACCCACATGCACCTCAAAATCACTCGAGACCCAATCCTGGACGCCCCCCCTTCATTGGCCGAGATCCAGACCTGGCCAGTCCCACCCTGTCCAGCCCTGCCAGGTGTGTGTGTGGGGGTACAGCCTCAGATCCTCTGGGTGCCAGGGCAGGGGGGCATGGCCTGTGATCCCCCAGCCTGGTGCTGGGGCAGGGGGCACAGACTGAGGTCCCCTGGCCTGGTGCTGGGATGGGGGGCATGGCCTGAGGTCCCCTGGCCCAGCACCAGGGTGGAAGGCACAACTTGAGGGCCCCCGCCAAGTCCCGCTTGGTGGGGGGCACAGCCTCAGGTCCCCTGGCCTGGGGCCAAGGTGGGGGGCATGGCCTGAGGTCCCCCGGCCTGGCACCAGGGAAGAGGGTGCAGCCTGAGTTCCTCTGGCTTGGTGCCAGGGCAGGGGGAGCAGCCTGAAGTCTCCTGTCAAAACCCATGCAGGAGGTGGGTGGGCCCGCAGCCTCAGGTCCCTGCTGATTGCTCCTTAAGGCTCCTTATGGGAACTTAGCCTCAGCTGTGGGTGCAAATTGACCAGAGTGACTGTCAATTTGCATATTCCCTCTTTATTATATAGGATACTATTTGGATGAACTTAACTTACTTCAAAGTTGTGAATTTCACTGAGTCCATTAGCCTCATTCCTTATTACAGTTTGGAACTTAGCTCTCTCACACCCTCCATTCCTTACATAGGAATAGAGGCCTGTAAGTCAAATCTTGCCTTCCTTTTGAGCTGAGGGATTTTAGAAAGCCAAATACCAGTTTGTTCCCACTTTCCTTATTTTTACTCACCTTTATACGCTTTTCTGATGCACAGATCTGTTGACCTTGGAGATGCCACGTGAACTTAACTGCATTTTGTCAATAATATGTTGGAAGTGCGTGAGTCCAATAAGCCCTGTTAGAGCACGCTGGATGGGAAACTTCAAAAAAAAAAATCAAAGCCTCCGTGCTTCTTATGTTGTGATAATATGTAAAAAGGCTCATAGGGGAGATGAAGAGCCATAAGGCTGGTAGTGCTTCATGGGAACTCTTTCTTCCCACATTATTTCCCTACCAGACCCCAGAAGGGCTACTACTTGGGAGAGGGCGTGTGTAGGAGGGTGAAGTGGAGAATGCTGACATTAAGTTAAAGTTTAACTAGAGAACAATACAAAATAGAGGAAAAAATTATATGAAAATAAATTAGTTTTTTAAATTGCTTCTTCTAGTACTGAGATGTATAACCCTTGAAAGAGCTTTCTGACTGTATCATTTCCAATGCCTTAATCCATGCTATGCTTTTCCAATTAAGCCATGACTAACCTGCTGTGTGTGCTTGTGCCAAATCTCGAATTCTTAAATGTTTATACTTGTCAGGGAAGCACGCGTTTTTACCTTTTCCACCAATACCTTTGTTTTTAAGGGTGTAGTAATGGACTGTTAGCAAATATTAAACCCCGATTAGCTCACAATTAAAAACCAAATAAAGTTTTTATGCAATTTCCTGAATATTCAAAGATATAAATCTTTTACATCAAGATGATAATGTGAGTACTTCTAGAAACCCCTCCAAAACTTGTTTTAATGAAGATCTATCTATAAAAGGAAATAAATCCATTAATACAATGAGAAGACATAAGAAAGATATTTTGATGAATTCTGTGTAAAAGAAGACAGTAAATTTGGACATATGTGACACTCAGTGAAGGCAGCAGGCATAGGCGCACACAAGGGCTCAGAGGAGAACCCTTCATTCCACTGACATTCCCAAGAGATGCGAAGCAAGAAGAGGGCCTGGAGGAAACGCAAGAAGGCAAGTGCAGTGCAAATACGACGGGCAGACCTCTCTTCCTTCTCTCCTTGGCTGCCCGTGGCGTTGAGCAGCTGTCTGAGTATGAAAGCAGCGAATCTCTGTGTCCTTGGCACTGGGTGCGTGTTCTTTCACTTGAACAGATTTAATGTCATCACCTTAATCGTATGGCCAGTCTTATTGGTTGATTTTTCAGGGACTCAAATTTTAAAGTAAACATACAGTTTAAAAACCATTGGTAGGTTTGCAAATGTTGGGCTGAATCAATAGACGAAACATGGAAGGCAGTTACAGAAATTTGGGGAAACCACAAATATGTGAAAATTAAACAACACAGAGTAGCCAATGGGTCACAAAATAAATTGCAAAAAAGGATTAGAAAATCATCAAAAATGAATGAAACTAAAACACAACAAATCAAAATGTATGGGATACAATTTTTAGAGGCAAAGTTAGAGTTGTAATTGCCTATATTAAAAAAGGAAAGATTTCAAATAAATAACCTTACACCTTAAGAAATTAGAAAAAGAAGAGCAATCTAAAAAAGCACAGAATGAAGAAAATTGTTGAGAAATGCTGTCATGTGCCAGGCAGTCTCTTGACCTCCACAGACGACTCCTCCCCGTGCACATACACAGCTACAAAAGAATAGGCTTTGTGCCTGGAACATTTGCTTACAAAGAGATAAAGAGTCCTCACAGCCTGTGTTAATTATCCTGTATGGAAATATATTTCCCTGTCTCAGACTTGATGTGTGTCCCTTTGTTCTGCTTAAGCATGTGTTTCATATGGCACTAGGCCAACCCCAAGGCTATACCTGTCCCTTGAAGGCATGGAACCGAGTCCTTCATTCTGAGGTACAAGAGGGGTGCATGCTGGCCATTTGTTCTGCACTGACTGCTGAGAGAAACCCACCGGCAAAAGGGACACAAATAGGAGGCTGACACTCAGTATTAAAGCTAATTTTGCTCCTTCTTCTCTGTGTGTAAAGCATTGTTCTATCTGATGCTTCATGACACTGTGTTTTCCTTGGTGACTTTGAGTATGCAGACTGCTACTCTGGTGAAAAGCAACAGATGCCATTTGCTCACAAGAAATAATAAAAATTAGCAAATAAATAAATTAAGAATAAAAGCACAATGGAATAAACAAAACAAAATATTGTTTCTTTGAAAGTATTGACAAACAAATCTTAAGCTAGATTGGCCATAAGAAAGATTCAAATGACTAAAATCAGTAGTGAAACATGAGACATCGCTACTGCTCTTGAAATAATTTTAAAACATTATAAGGGAATACTATAAACAACTGTATGCTAACAAATTAGATAACCCAGGTGAAATGGCCTTTTTCCTTTAAAGACACAAACTACTGGAGCTAAATCAAGAGTACATGGAAAATCTAAATAGACTTTAACAAGTAAAGAGATGGAATTAGTTATTTAAAAAAACTCTTCACAAAAAAAGCCCATGTCCAGATGGCATTCAACAGTAAATTCTAGCCAATATTTAAATAATTAATATCAATCCTTCATACTCTACTCCAAAAAATAGAAATGAATACTTCCCAATTTATCCTATGAGGCCAGCTTAACCTAATAACAAACCAGATAAAGATATCACAGGAAAAGAAAATTACAGAACAACATTTTTTATTAATGTAGATACAAAACACCTCAACAAAATACTGGCAACCAAAATTCAACAACATATAAAAGAAAATCATAAACAATGACCAACTGGAATTTACACCAAGATGGCAAAATTAGTGTATGATGTGGAAATCAATATACTGTATCTTTTAAATAGAAAAATGCCCCCCTCACAAAAAAAAATCACATGATCATCTCAATAGACAGAGAAAAAACATTTGGTCAAACCAACCCCAAACTCATTCTATCATGATAAAAGCACTCAACCAACCATGAATAGAAGGAAACTTCTTCAACCTGGTAAAACCCATCTATGAAAAACCAATAACTAACAGCATATTTAATGGTGAAAACTGTAAGCTTTCCTCCTAATATCAGAAAAAAGAAGTCTGTCTGCTCTCACAACTTATTCAACATTATTCTAAAGGTTCTAACCAGGTAATTAGGTAGGAAAAATAAACAAAAGAAATTAAAATGAAAAATGGCCTGATACAGGGTGAGACAAAAGTAGGTGTACAGTTATAAGTATGAGAAACACAGAGTTTATTCTTATATTATTATTATTACTTATTGTCTTATTTTCCATACAAATAGTTGTAAACCTACTTTTGCACAACCTGCATAAAGTAATACTGACACACATATATACACATATAGACACAAAATTATTTGAACTAACAAAGAAATTAAGCAAGGTTGCAGGATCAATATACAAAAGCTGATTGTATTTTTATACACTAGTAATGAGCAATTAAAAACAAAATTGAGAAAATTTTCATTTACTTTAGTATCAAAAATAAGAAAATATTTACAGATACACCTAAAAAATAAGTGCAAAATTTATACTCTGAAAATTACAAAACATTGTTGGAAGAAGTTAAAGAAGACACAAATAACTAGAGATTTCTTGTTCGTGGATTGAAAGATTTAATATAGTGTCAGGATGGAAATACTACCCAAATTGAAAAAAAAAATTGATATACACAGTCAGTGCAATCCCTACCAAAACCCTAGCTGCTTTGTTGGTAGAATTGACAAGCTGGTGCTTAATTCAAATGAAAACACAAGTGATATTTGGCATAAGAGCAGATATTTGGGTCAATGGAATAAAATTGAGAGTCCAGAAATCTACATACCTATTTATGGCCAATTCATTTCTGACAAGGGTGACAATATCATGCAAATGGTCTTTACAACAAATGGTGCTAGGATAATTTCATAATCACATGCAAAATAACACAGTTGAATAGCTACCTCACACCACATATAAAAATTATCTCAAAATAAATCAAAGACTTATTTTAAGAGCTAAAACTGCTGATAGGAAACATATGCCATGGGGTAAAGCTTGATTAACAGTTTTAAAATCAAGCAGGTGATGGAGAGCACTGAGTGGATTCTGAATTTCCCGCTAGGGGAAGATTTTTTAGGTAGACAACAGAGATGGAAACACTGAGCAAACAAGCAGATGAAAAACAAACTATTCAGAGAAGTATAGGTTATCTAGAAACAAATAGGTTATATCCTAGTCAGTTTAATATAGCTTTATCCTATTAAACGGAATCTCTTATCTACGTAGGCACTGTTCGTCTATTTGTAAGTATACTGAGAGCCACATTCTTTAGAAAGCCATGAAACTGAGTAACACATTACAGCCTGAATCTGGGATTTTAATTATTACATTGAATTGTTATAAAACATTAAACAATTCTGTTGCTTTAACAATGTTGATGTGACCCTCCAGGATATAAATACACCTTCACTAAAATATATTATGAACTAACATAATAGAGCTTGATTATTCTATTTTTTTAGCAGGTGAAGGAATGTGTGCATTTTCAACTTATAGTTTTCACATACAATAATGTGTTTTTTCATTATTTTTCCTTATGAGAAACATAATGACAAATAATTCCAAAGACAGGATAGCATCCCTGACGGCAGGTCTGCCAAATGGCTAATCATCTTCAGGCACAGCCCTTTTATCTAGATGACATCTATCTTGCCTTAAAGGTCCCATATCATATAGGAAATAGTTAAAATAACAGATTTCATGTCTTTCTTTTTTTAAAATATATTTTATTGATTTTTTACAGAGAGGAAGGGAGAGGGATAGAAACATTGATGAGAGAGGAGCATCGATCAGCTGCCTCCTGCACACCCCCTACTGGGGATGTGCCCGCAACCAAGGTACATGCCCTTGACCAGAGTCGAACCTGGGACCCTTCAGTCCACAGGCTGACACTCTATCCAGTGAGCCAAACCAGCTGGGGCAGATTTCATGTTTTTCTAAAAGGCATGAGGAATCAAAATAAATAAACATAGAAACATTTGGTTTCTTTAAAAAACTTTACATAATAGGTAAAGGTTACTCTGAATTTATTTACCATGTCATTAACTTTCCAAAATGAAAGTGTTATCTATATCAAACACTAACTCATTTAAATTAAATATGTGTTGTTATAAATGCTGCTAACTCTCTGTGACACAGCAAAAGAAAAGTTATAGCCTTATAAAAAGCACAATTTCAATAATAAATTATTACATAAAAGATAGAGCATACTTTTCACCTAGCTTACATTCTTAAAGGTGATTTTCATTTAGTAGGATAGCAATATTAAAAATTAATCTCATGCCATGAAAAATAGTGGTGTATAATATTAACTTATCTTCTATAAAGTTATATAATATGGAATATAAGCCATGGGAAACATACTCTGGTAGCTTAGCATGTGTATCTACTGATTACTTTTGTACCTCTGATAAGATATATCCTTCATTTATATCAAACATGAAGCAATAGGAATAACAGACTTCCCTGTTCTGTTTCTACCAATAGGTGAACAAAATTTCCCTGATCATGTCATTACTCTGCTTCAGTTTTCTTTTCCTACCAAATGAAAAGTGAATTTCTTTTTTATTTTTATATTACAGTTTTCTGAAACAAATAAGTGAATAATGAGTATATGAGCATATATGGACCATTAATGCAAATTTATAGAAACTGTAATTAATGCACATAGATATATACACATTGCAAAGTGTGTGTGTGTGTTTGTGTTAGCGTGCGTGTGTAAACTGAAAAATCTGTGGTACCACTCAAGTTTTAGAATGTTGAATATAGTCAGCATGACACGTTTCCCTCCTTACTTTTAAGGCAGAGCCTCTCTTTTGCATAAACATGTCCAGGAAAAGCTCTGGAGAATCCATCTTATACCTATATTAATCCTTACAGGCTTTCCTTTCACAGAAAGCTCATATGGATTTTCTTTTAATAGCAAAAACATCGACTGTTTACATTCCATGTCATTAAACAAGGTAATTTTCAGCTTTGAACAAAGGTCATTATCTTGTAATTCCTGCCCAAATCAATAGAAAATTACAATAAGATGAGTTTTACAAGGTGAAAAGTAGAAAAAAAAGTCTAATCCAGAACTTCAATCAGAGGGGCATCCTGACATGCTTTTAATTGAATTTTACTCTAATGCTTTATTTCAAACTCCATTCAAAATGATGGCACATATAAAAGTTTTTCAGGCTCCTACTTCTCAATTTACCACTCAATTACAATGGGTTTTATTATCAGTTAAATGTCATGATATCAATGGCAGGATTTATTAAACAACACAGTGCCTTCCATCAATGTTTCTATTATTAAATTGGACTGTGTCCTTAAGCTCTATTTTTAATATGAATTTTCTCTATAATAACTACTTATAAGTACTGACAGAATCAAGGATTTTCAATATAAGCCTTTAGGTAAATGCTGTACAAAAAAGGCTAAATTCTCAATATCAAAAGGCTTTCTTTCTATCATGCCAGAAGTCCAGAATTTTGGTACCAACAGAAAATTTTTCAGACTTTTTTGCACTTTCCACATTACAGTTTTGTATTTTGGGGGCAGTAACATAGAAGATTAGTTTTTGAGTCACGTACTCCACGTACTCATTGCTTTATTATTTTTTAAAAATTTATATTTTCTAAAAATTATATATTAAGATGGACCAATATACAGTAAATTTTACAAACTTTATAGACTTACTATTCAAAAATACATTTAAAAAATTCATGACAAACTGAGGACTCAATTTATTCCATAATAGAGATACAGTAGAAGAAATATGTTATATAAAGTCTAATATGCAACTCATAATTTAAAACTAGAATATTTTAAAATTATTTTTTCTCTCTTTACATGTGGAGTCTGATTAAAATGCTTAACCCCAAGATTTATGCCTGTCTTCCTTCCCTCTCCCAGAATCCATGATTTACTTATGGTTTCCTACTAAAAAAAATAGTGTTGGGTGGTGGTGGGGGGAGTCAGGAGAGATAGAGGGTTGTTTACTAAACTAAGCTAACTTCTAAACTTGCATAGCCTGATGGACAGGCTGCCAAGGCAAATAATGATCATCAAAGTAGCCAGCTTTACAATGATTTCATTCTGAATAGTATGTTTCCCAAATATCAACTAATAAATACTTACACTTTTTGCTTTAGTATTTACTATAGGAGATAATAGCTTATGTGACTGAAGGATTAAAAATAAAGGATATTAGAAAATGCCTAGAAAATGGAAAGTTTTTTACTACTAAGAATTACAGCATTTTTATGTACAATCTCCTTTGATATCATATGGCTTTTGATATCACATGGCTTTTTATCTAACATTAAAGGAGTCTTTACACCTGTGCACCCGGTGGCCAAGGCTAGATCTGAGAAAAGGGTTAGACCCCCTCGTAGCCAGGAGACAAGTCAGAAAATCTCATATGACCCTGAAGGGACAATCTCATAGGAATTGCCATTGCAAGGGCAGTGATGGCTATAGATGCTTGAGAGATTGCTCCATTACCTTTTTCTAACCTGCAGATATCTGTGGACTGCTATATCATAAACTGATCAGTTTTATTATTTAATTATTCAAATATTTGTAGTACAAAATATGAGCCTGAGCATGAATAATTAAATAATGTTTTTAGTTTTAAATGCTTTTTTCTGTAACTCAAAGAAAGAGAGAACTATCCATGTGAGAGAGACTCATTGATTGGTTGCCTCTGGCTCAAGCCCTCAACCAGGGCTGGGGACAGAGCCTGCAACTGAAGCACATGCTCTTGTCCAGGAAATGGGCCATGCTCTAACCACTGAGCCACTGACGATATTATTTTTAACATGCCAAGTGTTATTATTAAGTCATTGCAATGGTAATAGACACAGAAATATTTAGGTAAAGTGTGCATTTCAGGAAATGCAATGATTTGTCGTTCCTTAAAGTATAGATTTAATTATAGAGCACCTAGGTTGGGGAAATCTTGTTTAACTGCTACCCACCATCATAACAATCATGATCATCACCCCCAAAAGATCAGGACACTTTGACTTCACTCCTTGATAGAAGTCAGTAGCTTTGTAGATTCCTAGGATTCTCTGAGATATAAGACAGGCAGTTGCACAGTGAACAAAGAGTGGGTTATAAAGGCTCACATATTAGGTTTGAATCCTGACACAGCCACTTAGTCACTGTACGACTAGACAAGTTTTGGATCTGTCTGAAATGCAGTTTCCTCATCTTAAAACTAGGGTTATAAAGACTATATCATGGTGTGTTATGAAGAGTAAATAAAATCATTATGTAACTCACCCAGCACATTGTAGACACTCATAACTTAGGAACTCATGTTGCTATATTACATGACTAGAACATTTAAGATAAGGTTTACCACCTCACTGTAAGACATAGCCCTCAGTCAATTAGAACAACTCAACGTCACATGTAATTTAGTAAGGAACAATGACTAGGAAATGCTATCCTATATACTAAAAGCCTAATATGCAAGTTGACCAAACAGCTGAATAACTGGTGGAACAACCAATTGCTATGATGTGCACTGACCACCAGGGTGCAGACACTCAACTCAGGAGCTGCCCCAGTCAGCAGACCCCAGGCCAGCTCAGGCAGGTGCCAGAGGGCCCCCCCAATTGCCCTGCCAGTTGTGCCCCAGAGGGAGGTGACCAGCAGTGGCAGCAGGAGGTGGGGCTGGCGAGTGGGCAGTGCCAGGCTGACCAAGGTGGGTGCCAGTGGGGACCCCCTATCACCCTGCTGGTTACCCCACAGATAGGCCCTGATTGCTGGTCAGGCCTAGGGACCCTACTCATGCACAAATTTCATGCACCAGTCCCCTAGTAGGTATATAACAGAACACCAATATAAAAAATGAAGCGTATTTCTATTTAAATATTATATACACAACAACAGAAATATAGCATGAGTCATAAATTTGAGCCACATATGTAAATTTTAATTTTCTAGTAGCCACACTAAAAAAAGGTGAAAAGAAAAAAGTGACATTCATTTTATTTATTTAATTTATTTTTTAAATTTCTTTGTTAAGGTATTACATATGTGTCCTTATCCACCATTACACCCTCAACCCCTCACTCATACCCTCACCCCCCTGCTATCTGTGTCCATTGATTAGGCTTATATGCATGCATACAAGTCCTTTGGTTGATCTCTCCTCCTTACTCCCAACCCTCCCTTACCTTCCTTCTGAGGTTTGACGGTCTGATTGATGTTTCTCTGTCTCTGGATCTGTTTTTGTTCATCAGTTTATGTTCATTATATTTCATAAATGATGAGATCATGTGATATTTATCTTTCTCTGACTGGATTATTTCACTTAGCATAATGCTCTCCAGTTCCATCCATGCTGCTGCAAATGGTAAGAATTCCTTCTTTTTTACAGCAGCATAGTATTCCATTGTGTAGATGTACCACAGTTGTCTAATCCATTCATCTGCTGATGGGCACTTAGGCTGTTTCCAAATCTTAGCTATGGTAAATTGTGCCACTATGAACATAGGATTGCATATATCCTTTCTGATTGGTGTTTCGAGTTTCTTGGAATATATTCCTAGAAGTGGGATCACAGGGTCAAATGGGAGTTCCATTTTTAGGTTTTTTGAGGAAACTCCGTACTGTTCTCCACAGTGGCTGCACCAGTCTGCATTCTCACCAGCAGTGCATGAGGACTCCTTTTTTTCTGCATCCGAGCCAGCACTTGTTTATTGATTTGTTGATGATAGCCATTCTGACACTTATGATATCGCACTGTCATTTTGATTTGCATCTCTTGGATAATTAGTGACTTTGAGCATGTTTTCATACTTAAAAGTATCTACTTAGGTCCATTGTCCATTTTTTGATTGGTTTGTTTATCTTCCTTTTGTTAAGTTGTATGAGTTCCCTGTAAATATTGGAGATTACACCCTTATCGGTATAAGGCAACTACACTGAGTGGCCAGATTATTATGACCACCCCATCAGTACTTTTTTGGGCCACCTTTTGCCTTCAATACTATGTCGATTCTTCTTGGCATTGACTCCACGAGATATTGAAAGGTGATGCAAGGAATCTGACACCATGCTTGATGAAGAGCACTGTCCAGTTCTGTGATATTTTATGGTTATGGAACCAGCTGCCTGATGGTCCCACAAATGCTCAATTGGACTGAGATCTGGTGATTGTGGGGACCACGTAAGCAAGGTAAAGTCTCCCTCGTGTCCTTTAAATCACTCCTGCACAATACGAGCACCATGGCATGGCGCATTGTCTTTTTGGAAGAAGCCATCTCCATTGGGATACGCCATCCACATGATAGGATGAACTTGATCAGCAATGATACTTAGGTATGTTGTGCTATTCAGACGTTGTTCCACACAAATAAAGGGCCCAAATCATGCTAGGAAAACATGCCCTAAACCATAACACTGTCCCCACCAGCTTGAAGGGTTGTACTCATGCATGTGGGGTGCATGCTTTCATGCTGTTTCCGCCAAATTCTCACTCTGCCATCTGCATGATTCAACTGAGAACATGATTCATCGGACCACATGACTTTTTTCCAATGCTTGACTGTCCAATCCTTGTGTTCCTGTGCAAATTGGAGAGGTTTTATCTTGATAACTGCAGACAGCAAAGGTGTTCGAACAGGCCTTTGGCTGTTTTGCTGATACTTGTTCCATGACTCTGACCACTAACAATCATCCCACGTTCAAAGGCTGTTAAATCGAGTTGTTTACCCATATTTTCAGAAAAAAAATCACTTCTACTGTCGTGGTAAACAACCTGCTTCTCTATTTATAGTGGTCTGGCTCTCTAGCAACTTCAGCGCGAAATTATAGCTAATTTGCCTAGAAACGTCAGGTGGTCATATTAATCTGGCCACAGTGTATGTTCTCCCATGCAGTGAGCTTTCTTGTTGTTTTGGTGACATTCATTTTAATAACATATTCATCCCAATACATCTAAAATACTATCATTGAAATGTATAATTAATATAAATTTATGAATGGTATTTACTGTTCTCTTTTCTCTAAATCCTTGATATTCACTATATTTTCTAAGTATATATACAGTTACACTTAGTGCACACCTAAGTTCAGATTGGCTATATTCCAGATGATCAGTGGCCGCATGTAGCTAGTATCTGCCCTGCTAGAAAATGCAGACCTATGAAACATGTGGGCTGAATTTATCAATATTCTTCTCAATATTCCAGAAGCCTGGGGCACAGGCACTGCTACACATTTTTGGATTCCATGAATTTTACATATGATTCTCAGGGAAATCTATCTTCTCCATTGAGGTGCCTAAAAGAGACACTATTGAATTGTGAAAAGCTTTCCAAGTTAAATATTACAAATGTTTTGAACTCATCTCTAACGTTTCTTCAAAGGAGTTTAAAAAATAAAGATTCTTTCATCTAACTAGGTTGATTTTTTTCTCCTGTAAGAGTTTAAATAAAAGAAATGTCAAAACACTCTAATCTTTTTTTTCCCCTGGTGATGCTTTAATGTTAAAAATATTTTCCTAGAATACACACCATATGTTATCAGGGAAGAAGAAAACTTATTTCATAAGTGAATGAAACTTCATAATCAGCAAGTCTTTCAAACTATTGAAAGAAATAAAACAGCCATTATTCACCGAAGCCAGATCTGCTCATATATTATAGAGAGTAACTGTCTAAGGTACCAAAAACTAATGTCAAATCAAAAATACAAATAAAGCATCGGCCTTCGGACTCAAGGGTCCCAGGTTTGATTCCAGTCAAGGGCATGTACCTTGGTTGCGGGCACATCCCCATTGGGGGGTGTGCAGGAGGCAGCTGATCAATGCTTCTCTCTCATCTATGTTTCTAACTCTCTATCCCTCTCCCTTCCTCTCTGTAAAAAATCAATAAAGAGATCAACCAAAGGACTTGTATGTATACATATAAGCCAAGGCAATGGACTCAGACAACAGGGGGATGAGAGCATGAGTGGGGGGAGGAGGGTTGGGGGTTATTGGGAGATGAGGACACATTTGTAATACCTTGACCAATAAAGAAAAAAAGAATTCAAAAAAATCAATAAAATATATTTTAAAAAAACAACAAATATTTTAAGAAACCTAATGAAATGAATAGGGAGGTTCTTTTATGCTTTGT